>CAEFZX010018200.1:0-20876 GCA_903066825.1 Alfaro cultratus
ATTTGTGAGAGTTTAGAAAGCTAGCATTTCTGCAATATGTAGTTTGATTCGTTTTCTGATGCATTTCAATTGTAAAAAAAATAAAATATGTAGGGAAATTTAAATATGGCATACCAAAGTATGCTTAGACTAATTATCCATATGCGTCAAGTTTATTTAAGCCAGTTTAATGGAACAAAAAGTTAGGATATAAATGACAGAATGGTACTTGTGGTGTGGTTATCAAAGAAAAGAAAAAAATAAAATAAAAATAAACATAAAAAGCACCTCTCTTTGTTAGTCATATCACCTGATGGGAGTAATGTGCACAAACCTGTTCCAAGTCAACATCGTCAGCTAGTTTCATGTTCTTGGTGTGAATCTGCAGAATCTCCAACCTGCCGGTCGCATCAGGGATGCCAATGTCCACTTCTCTGTCAAAGCGTCCTGGAAGTGGAAGACGGTGCAAAGCGCTCAGTGGTTTTAAAATGATAAAACATTTTAGATATATGTCAACATAATTTAAAACCCTTTTCTCAGATGAAGTACTAGAAGATGTGTATTTGAAACTGAGCAAAATCCATATCCCGCCCTCCATAAAGCCTGTCAGAAACATTAAGTCATGTGTTAAAAATGCAGAACTAGAGGAATAGAGATGGACATGACTGACAGCGCATGCTCTGATCTCCAGAGCTAAGAAAAATAAATGCCTGCGCTGTTATGCAGTATTTTATTTTGCAGGAAACCCCCATGTTCTTTACAAAATGAAACTGAAATTTAGTCCTAAGGGACAATAACCTGTATAATAAGGCCCACAGTGCATCTTAAAACTGTTGATATAAAACTGTCAGGTAGTAAAATGACCATTTTGATGTGGCAATTATTTAAACTGAGTTCATGTTCTTTATAGAGAACAGCATTTGCCATAATATTTAAGGGGAAACAACTACTTGTTACCAGCTCTAATCAGTGTAAACCAACAGAAGCACAGCTTTAAAAAAGCCTCAAATTAACACACATATCTGCATTGGAAATAAAAAAAAATAAAAAAAAAAGATTTACCAAATCTCCTGAGAGCTGGATCAATGCTGTTGGGTCTGTTGGTGGCTGCCATGACGATCACATGAGCTCTCTGTTTCAGGCCGTCCATAAGAGTCAGCAGCTGGGAAACTATGCGCCTCTCCACCTCTCCATGAGTCTGGAAAACAAACACAAAACACACAATGCTGGAATGTTGAAGGAACAGATTTTACAGTAGCAGCAAAAGATAGCTGTGCATAATGAACAAGAATGTTCTACAGATTAATCACTGTGCACTTTCAGTCTATTGCAAGCTCTAAAAGGGTTTTGAAATCTATTAGGCAGGCATTGTACCACTTTACACTCACCTTCTCTCTCTTTGGAGCAATTGCATCAAGTTCATCAATAAAGATGATGGCAGGAGCATTCTTCTCCGCTTCCTCAAAGGCCTTTCTCAGGTTACTCTCACTCTCTCCAGCCAGCTTACTCATGATCTCAGGGCCTGAAAGCATGAAATCAAGGCTCCATTTTAGAGGCAGTATTTCTTTTAAAACAGAAATGTTGCCAAGTGTACACACCGTTAATTAGGAAAAAGAAAGCTCCTGTTTCGTTGGCCACAGCCCTGGCAATCAAGGTTTTTCCAGTTCCGGGTGGTCCATATAGAAGAATGCCACGTGGGGGCTGAAAGGGCAGAAACATTTTAAGACTACAACTTTCTCAAAATCTAACTTCATTCCAAGAATAAATTAATAGAATAAATTTCACTAAACTCAAGTCTCTTCGTGATATAAAGGTTTAAGAGGCTTTTTTGAAAGATCAAATAAACTCTGTACTCAATCTGTTGAATGTAACTTCTGTTTGAATTCCAGTTCGCAGTTATAATAAAAAAGGTCAAGTTTCGCTCCATATTTGAATAAGAAAAAAAAAATAAAAATAATAAAAAATAATAATCAAGTAAATGCCTGACCTTGACTCCAATGGCCTTGAACAGTGCAGGATGTCTGAGAGGCAGCTCCACCATCTCTTTGATCTGAGCTAACTGCTTCCTAACTCCTCCAATGTCATCATAGCCCACTTCATTCAGAGACTCCTCCTCATCCTGCAGGTGGAAGACTCAACCTTTTAGTTTTCATATCATTTATAACAAATTAAAACGTATGAACGAGTGTGTTCGTACCTCTCTCCTGATTGGCTCACCCTCACAGTGAATGACTGTGTCAGGAGCAACTATGCAGTAGGGGGATGGATCAGTCTCCACTACCTTGAACTCCACGGCTCTCATCCCGCCTCTGACCAGGAAAATATCACCTTTACAAGTCAAAGGGGGGGAAAAAAATAAGTTACATCAAAGCTACATGTCAATTTATATCTGTACAGGTTAAAAGCAACAATGGGGTGTGGAAGTCACCTTTGCGGATCGGTCTGTAAGCCTCCAGAAAGTATGGCTTCAGGTAGACTTCAAACAGGTTGCCAGTAATGCCCTCCACTGTGTCGTCAATAGGGAGGACATGAATCCTCTTTCCGTACTTCACATCAGGACAAGGCTGAATGCTGAGGAAGACATTATTCTTAGCATGGCTTAACATTCACACATATATGTAGGTGAAAGTTGAACAACAATCTGTTTTCTCTCACCTGATGACGTCACCAAGACGGACCCTCAGGTTGTTGCGGACCACCCTGTTCATCCGGACCTTCTCGTCAGAGCAGGTGTCATCTGAGAGCACGATGCACACAGTCTCCCGCCTCTTCTTCCCCTTCATCAGAACTGTGTCGCCACGGAAGAGCTGCAGTTCATCCATCTTGGCCTAAGATACAAAACATTGAATTGATGAAGTACTTGCATTATTCTGAATCTCACCAAATCGTAATCTGACTTTGTTTCTCCAGCTGTGGAGTGGGTGGAAAACTTCTCAATGTTTACCTGAGAAAGAGAGACCACACTGTTGTCTTCATTGATGGATTCATCAACAATCAGTCTGTTGGGTCTGCTCTTTTGCTTCAGAATAGCAGTTTGTAGGTCATCATTTTTGGATCTACAAATGAGAAACAGAAGAAAGGGTCAAACTTAATTATCTTACTCCTCAGCATAAGGGACTTTTATTTTAAATAAAATACAGAAAATAAAATTTGCACTTAAAACCAATGGCAACAACATAAAAATTGTTTTATTCCGTTTTCATACAGGATACCTCCAGTGTGAAAACATGGTAATTTGCAAAGCCTGCCGCCATATTTGGTTGGCTCAAGGTAAAATCATTTTTTTGTCTTTTCGTCCCAAATTCCATTTTGTTACAGTAAATATAAACATTCAGATTACAGCTATAATAATATTGTACAAAGGTTTGTTAATTGTTGTGTTCTGGTATTTTTGATGAATACTGGACAGCAATCCAGACAAAATCTTCAAATCCCATTTAATATTAAATTTTAAATTAACTGTGCCTTATTTTCTGCAAACAATATCACTGATTATCTTTCTGATTAGGGGTGGGCATTTATTTTATTGTGTTTTGTTTGGGATGTAAGAATTTTGATTCATAACTGCCATGATAAATTCTAATTAATATTTTTACACTTGTTAAAAGACAGTATCATATATCAAAGTTGAAAATATTGATTAAATCAAGGTACTGTGTGCAGTTTAATGATACAAATAGTTACGTTTTTCAAGAGCAGCATTTGTGTTTGTGGGGCTATGATTACTGTGACACAGTCATACAGTTATCTAAAATAGAAGTAAATAGTTTTTAGCATCTTATTGTTATAGTTTGTGAAACTATTGTGATAACACTATAAGTCCACATGCCCCACCCCTAGTAGTTCTGACCACAGCTGGGCTCAATGGCTGGTATGAAACATACCCAAAGTAGATGCAAATTAAAGCATTGTGTGTACCAAAATCTTCATGGTATACGACTTCTTTTGTGTCCTGGCCATTTTGCATTCAAATGTTTACCTGGTAGAAAATTGTGTAACCGACCATGTATGGCTGCCATGGGGATGTTTCATACTCATTTTGACAATTAAAATCTATTTCTTATAATCTACATTGAGGAAATTGTGTTATTTTGTTTGATATCTAGTCATAATCTTCCAGATCTTAGGCAAGTTAACTTCCAAAAAGGAATTAGAATCAAACTAAATGGGAGTATAATGTAAAACTGTTTATAATAAAATACAATTACTTTGTGTAATTGAAGCATTTTTATGACAAAACAAATTATGAATAAAAATATTTAAACAATAAAATTCACGTTGTTTCAGTGTGTTGGCACAATAAGAAAGTAAAAATTGACCAGGAGTGGTATAGATTTTGTTTTATTTCGGGCAGTTTACTTCTTTAGCATCACCCACAATAAATCTGAGCTGGGCTCTCAAACCACTTTATAAAAGGGTCCAGCTCTACCCAATACAATTCAGTTCAAATTCTACTCAGAGCTATTTAACTCATAAAATACCACCAATCAATAATACTCTATTCTAATTAACATGCAGAGCAATCTGAAGCCGTTGATTACACAATGCCAACTGGTAAGAAATGTCTTATAATTGATACATTTTTCTTTTTAAACAAATGCTTGGTTTCAGTTTTACATTATTGTTCAAATATATAAAAGAGACATACAAAAAGAAGGATGTTAATTTGCCTCTGAAATGTAAACACTGTGGCGCAGTGTTTACATTTCTTTAGACAATCCTTCTAAAGATATGTGGCCCACGTTGTATTGATATGAGCAAACAGGTCGTTTGCTCAACATCCCAACTACCACCAAATCACGCTACGCACAGAAAATTCAATACTTTTCTACAGTCATAAGACCACAAGCTAAATTAAAAATGTCGCCCTTTTCTAGAAACTTCGCGGAATGTTTTGGTAGTTTCCTTTTTACGTTGACAGCATGCTAACGTTAGCATAGAGCTAACCGGCTGGCGAGCAGGGGAACGCAGATGACACAGCAAAAGAATCCGAGGAAAAAAACTTTAACAAGCTTCGTCCTTTTAAGAAATCCCATTAAAATTACATTGCGACTGGTAACATCTCAACTTAACCTTGTGTATGCTGTAATCAGACAGCTAATTTCAAGAGTTTTATTCTAGCTGAATAGATCCGTAAAGGCTTGCCGATCGCCTAAATTGAATTAGCCTGCGTTGGTGCACCGTTTAGCATAGCAGTTCGTCACAACATAATCAACCGTTTGGTCCCGTAGAATCGTTAGCTTGTCGGGTAAACTTTTGACAAGCTGGACAGCTGAAATATAATGTTTTCACTTTTTAATACAAACTTTAAATAATGAGTAACCGGGACCGGTGAATAGGCCAATTTTCAATGTGATCGTGGATGGCTTTGGCCTTGACAGTGTTGCTAAGCTAAAGTTAGCATTAGAGTAGCGATGACTGCGCTTTGTGAAGTCATACAACTGAGTTAGTGAATACCGTTAACCGACCAGAAAGAACCGTGTGTGGTGACAACAGTTTAGTAACAAATAAAGAAGCCAACATACAACTGGTAGCAAGTGTTTAACCTACGGAAAATACTGCGGAGGATGAAGTAACTGACCCCATTAGCTCTCATGCTAGCAAATTCGCCATGTATTAGCATTCTGAACGTTAGACCTTTAAAGGGTAATAGTTAGCTGCCATTGCAACAAAAAAGACGCCTTTGAGCAAATCTGAATATTGTGTATACTTACTCCCCTCCCGAAGCCATGGTCGTCCACCTGGTTTGCTGGTAATAAATATAGAAATTCTAGCTAAATGTTAGAGGAGCTGAACCGGTTTCGCTACTAGACGTTCTCTGTGCATTCACACGAAAGAGCAGCAGTTTCCTTTGCCTTCTTTACGGTTATACCATGAGTTACACACAATCTGCTTTCTGATTGGCTGGAACCACTCCGTCAAATTCGGGCACCAATCAGACGCATAGAGGATATCGTCACCAAGGGTACTTCTGAAGTTTAGCCAGTTACAAAGAAGAGAGACGAGGTCGTTAAATTTATTTTCTATTGGCTTATTATCAAACCCCACTCATCCAATTAACGCTCACCGCGTAGATATAAATCCTGTAAATTTGTATTTTGCTCATAGTAACAGTGATGTTGCCTCAGTCCGGGCTTTAAAATTATTTGTGACTGTAAGGAATTGACTTTTTTTCTGAAAATATTCAAATATTAAGCCTGACTTTTTGTTTCAAAATAATTCTGTTCTAAAACAATACAATTTACTTTCTTCTACGGAGCAAATTGTGATACCAATTCCTTCCCTAAAGCAGAAAACACACGTTGAAAGAGAGAGAGAGAAAAAAAACAAGGTTTTCTGAAAATAAAATTAGACAGTTGACCTAGTCATTGAGTACAGTGATTGACAAACATGTCATTTCCAGTCCCAACTTTGAAGGTTGGAGATGTAGTCCAACAGCTCATCTTAACTTATTCCAGGTTCACTGTCCTTCACCATGATTTGTATAATTTTACAATTTTTAGACATTAGAACTTTGGCTTTAGTGTACATAATACCAGGAATAAATAGTTGTATCCAGTCACATTAGAGGATATAGCAACACAGAACATTATGCCACAGTTTATCTTTATGAGTTTTGTGAATCAACCAAATCCAGAACATTGTCAAACATTTTGCCAGTGTACATAGCTCCTGTTTGTGATGTTCCCACCAGACACCTGTAGAGTGGCGGGTGTCTGGTTTTGGAAAATCAGGGGTTTTTTTTGTTTTTTTTTTACAAATAGTGTGGTTCTGTTGGAATCTTGAAACCACAATCCTCTGGGCGCACAGGAGTGGCTTGAAGCTGCCTATGAAGTGACAGGGATGAGGGTTGACTTCTAAGTCTGAGGCTCAACTGGGAAAAAGTTGCGGTGCTTCCTCCAGGTTAGGTTTCAGTGTCTGCATGATGCACACCTCCTGGACCCATTTCCCCTTCAACTTAGTCTAGGATAAGTAGAAGACAAAGGATGAATGAAAAGTATTACTCAGAATCCGTTTAATTTCTTTACGTTATAACAAAAGTTCTCAAAGCCCTAACTTGCAAGTTGTTTTTCAGGTGGTGGAGTCATCAGATGTGAAATCATGAATATATAATCTAGACTCTGTCTAGAGCACAAGTGTCAAACTCCAGTCCTCAAGGGCCGGTGCAGTTTTTAGATGTGCCACAGGTACAAAACACTGGAATGAAATGGCTTAATTACCTCCTTCTTGTGTAGATCAGTTCTCCAGAGCCTTGCTAATGACCTAATTGTTCTATTCAGGTGTGGTGCAGCAGAAGCACATCTAAAAGTTGCAGGACACTGGCCCTTGAGGACTGGAGTTTGACACCCCTGGTCTAGAGGCTCTCCAAGTCCTATTCTTGAGAGCTGCTATTTTGCAACTTTTGGATGCATCTCTTCCACAACACATCTGAATCAAAGGGCATTCAAACCTGCAGAGGCCTGCTAACGAGTCATTCATTTGATTCAGGTTTGCCAGGGCAGGAAAGCATCTAAAAGTTGCAGGGTGGTTGCTCTGAAAAGCAAATTCTGCAGCTGCAGGCTAACTGATAGTAACATATCTACAGAGAAATGTGCGCACACAGATCACATGACGGGTTTTCATAAATATAGTTTCTTTATTTCATTCTCTTCACACATTTTTTTTGCTAGCATTTTGAGTTTTATTGCACAGGCCACCCCAAACATTCATTAAGTGATTAGACTTACTTTTTTATTCTCTATGCTGACTAGGTAGGAACGGGTTCTTGTAGTTTTTGGTGCAGCTCTGCAGAATCCAGCAATGGACCAGTCTGAAGTTCTTGTGCATACACTGGAAGAGCCCTGCAAGAGAATTGAGGTTCCCACCATAAGACAAAACAAAGTAAACAGGTTATAATTAGGTTTTCCCTATTTCTAGATGTTTCTTAAATCTGTGTTTTTCAATCAGACCTAAATAATTCAAATTATACAATTTCTAATTTCTTTTCTCACTTCTTCCTTTTAAAGTCCCAAACTCCAATCTAACAGATTGTTATTGGTTGATATGAATTTCAGTAAAAAGGAAAAGCCTGTGCAAGAGCAGAGTATAAAGTATCTCACTCTGATAAGGATGGAATGGGATGGCTCCAGGTCTGTTCCCAACAAGCAGCCGCCTCCTGTTTCCTGTCCAGCCTCCACAGTACCTCGCCAAACCACCGCCTGGCACTCACACCCTCTGAAGCCGAAAGGATTAGACGATCGTATGATTGAAAACAGGACAATGTAATACAAATACACACACAGTGGTTTCAAATAACATATTTCCCTCTATTTCAACACAATGACATCATCAACTCACAAAAATACACAATGTGACATTTTCAACCACTAGAAAGCAGCCCACTTTCCATTTACAAGGCCTGCAGGTGGGCTGAGTATTTCCACAGACATTTGATCTGTATTTTGTGGTTTCTTATTTATAGACACTGGTTACTTTTGCATGTGTATTCTCACATCCTCTGTACAACAGCAGCAGGCCTGAGAGCCTTTATGATTACTTTTTTGCAACAAAAATCAACAAATGTTAAATGGCATCCAATGACAGCATTGTTTTAGATTATTGAGCCAGTTGCAGTTTATATATAAACAAATGAAAATGGCCTTGACAAAATAAATGTCACCCTTAACTTGATTCTCTATCGCAGAACTATTTGCATCAATCGCTGGTAACCTCAGAGTTCAGTTTGGATAATTTTGGATCATTTTCCTTTTGTGTCCACAATCCTGTTAACCTCATACTCTTTTATAATACCGACAACTGTTGTCACAGAAACAATACACTACTTGGAGATGGTCTAGTAGAGTTTACCATAGAAATTTAAAACCTTCTTTTTGAGATCCTGATCTGATGAAGGCATTTCTGATACTAATTTATGTTTCAAACATGGCTATACTTACTTACAAACAAATCTCC
Organism: Alfaro cultratus; assembly: GCA_903066825.1. NCBI lineage: Eukaryota > Metazoa > Chordata > Actinopteri > Cyprinodontiformes > Poeciliidae > Alfaro > Alfaro cultratus. The sequence continues at coordinate 8,932 of CAEFZX010018200.1, forward strand.
CCAAACATCCATTTGTAAAAACAAATATTTTATTTTACCCATTTAATTAATTTACCCGTCACATACTGAAGGTGCACAGGGAAAAATAAGCAGTTTTAAATGCGCTGTTAGGGCGCTAACATACTATCATATACGCTCGGATCAGAACTCAGAGGACACTGCGAGCTATGCATCTTTAATCCTAGCTGCACTCATTTATTCACTGTTGTGGTGTGCATACCTGGGTGGGCCTGCCGGCTGAGCTGAAGGTCTCTGAGAGCCTCTCTCAGCCGGTCTATCTGGGCGAAGCTGATCCCCCTACCAGCTAAGGAAAGTCCCTTTAGTCTTTGGAGGACACACAAGTCTACACCCTGCTCAGCATCTTTATCTGTGCAGGGCATTTGTAGAGAGAAACCTGTAATGAAACATGCAATTAAGAAGAGACTGACTAGAAATCCATTTCAAAATACTTTTTAAAAATACTCCACCTGTATCTTTATAGTGCACTTTCACCAACAGGTTGATACACCTACAGTGCAGAAAACCATGTTGTGTGTTTATTCAGAATTCCACACAGAAACAGTCTGAGTAAAACCAGTCCAGAACCAGAACCACAGACCTTGTGTAGTGGGTTACTGCTTGCTTCCAGTCATTCAGCTGAGAGTAGCAGTGACCCTGAAGGAGGTAGGCTGCTGCTGTCCAGAGCAGCCTTACCAACCCATTTTCTGTCTCCTCTGTCATCTCCTTGCTCCCGGCCACTCTCCCGTCCCCTGGATCCTCCAACAACACTTTGTCTGGAAGCAGATCCAGAGTCGACCCGATGACCTCATCACAAAGCGCCATACAGTCTGCAGGCCGCCGGGCCATCAGTAAGGCAGCTCCAGCCTCGAGGTAGAGTCTAGGTAACTTGGGGATGGTGGAGACCACAGCATGAACCTAAGGTCATAAACATGCAAAGTAACACTCTTCAGAAATACTACTTCATGCATGACTTCTTGGAAATGGTCCGTCACCATGTTTGCTCTTACTCCATGCTGATCTTCTGACTGAAGAGCAGCAAGCAGGTCCAGATAACACTCCACGCCTTCTGATACCCTAAACAAGCAAAAATACTCTCATTTCTTAACAACAAAAGTTAACATGTTCTCAAATACATGATCTGTGCCGGTGAAAGGAATTCACATGGACACCATGTTGCTTCTCTCACCTGCCGTGAATCACGCATTTGAGAGCCAGACTGTGAAGGACACTGAGGGCAGACGGGACAGAGAGCAGGCTGCTCAGTGATTGGTTGCAGAGAAATAAGGACGGTGAGAGGAGATGGCCTGCAGCCATGGCAGGTTCTGTACTCGAGGGTAACAGCAAAATCTATGGAAGGAAAGAGATTTGTTGTTTCAGTATCCAGACTAGGAACTCACTTAATATTTTTCAGTGATAAAAAGTTAGTTTTTCACTTATTTGCTCATCTAGTCAACTGTAAAACACAAATACAGTGCTTGGGGAAAGGCCTTTGTATGCTTTAAGCATTTTACAATTTTGTTATAATTCGTTCCACAACCTTCAAAGTGTTTTATAGTAGTGCATATTTAATAGGTGGAAGGAAATCCAGGACTGTTTTCCAACTTAAAGATCTGAGAAAGATGATGAAGGCTTGAAATCAGCCCCTTTACACTGAAACGCCTAAATAAACACCTGATTAGGTTCTAGAATCAACCTGTGTGTGATTTAATGTCATTATAGACTGTTTTTCTGTAACCCAAAGTTGAACGTTTTGGCCTGAGCAGCAATGTATGAAGCAAAAAAATCCTACTCTGCGCATCATCCGGAACATACCAGCCCCACAGGGAAACATGGTGGAGTCAGCATCATGCTGTGGGGATGTGTTCCATCAGATGGAACCGTGAAAATAGTTGCAGCTAAATTCAGAACAATCTTGGAAGAAAACCTGTTAGAGGCTGCAACAGATAAGAAACCAGGACGAAAACGATGCTAAACATAGAATCAGATTATAGTTTAGATTAAAGTTTATGCATGAATTCATGGATTGACCCAGTCAAAAATCTAGACAAAAATTTTAGTCCCTGTTGCTATAAAAGGGTGATTTTATAAAACCTTTATATTGGTTAAAAATGAGAAGATATAATTATCCTTTCTACTTTGTGTTGGGCTATTAAACAAAATTCTAATAAAAGACATTTAGATATTTTGATCATAAAGTGACAAAACATGGAACTATTTAAGGATATTAATACTTTTGGAAGTCAACCACTAATTATTACGAAAACAATTTATTTGTATCCATTAACTTAAGAGACAACAAAAAGCATCCTATTATTTGGGCAAATATTTTTAATTAGGTTACTCACCGAGTGCAGTATGCGAAGAGCCTGTATCTCCGCCTGCAAGTTTTCCAACTGCCTGTAGATGAGCGCGCTCTGGTAGAGAGCACAAACACAGCGGGGGTCCGTCTCCAGAGCCTTTCGGTAACACTGCAGTGCCATCTGAGGGCGGTTCTAGAGTCAAGTGCAAACACACACATGCTCATGGCAATGAAACAACCTAGCACTCTACGTTTTAATGGCTTGTATGAGCGGCTTTATGTACCATATGGGCGAGGCAGGAACCTGAAAGGAGGTGTGTGTAAGCGATGAGAGCTCTGGGAGCAGGCAAGGCAGAAGCAGCCTGCAGGGCAGAAAGCACACTCCAACCCTCAGTCAGCCTTTCTGCACCTTATTAAAACAAAGAAAGAAGAGCAAAACCACTTGGATTGTTATTCATCAATACCCGCTAACAGGAGAGGGGAATATCACTGATGGTCTTAGCTGAAGGAGTTGGATAATTAGGAAACAAGTGAGCTGTCAGATCTGATCATTCTTACAAATTTCTCATTTTAATACTTAAAACTTTCCTGCATTAAAATTCCCAAATGTCTCAATTGAGTTTGAAGCATTACAAGGAAAGAAATTGTGAAAAACATAACTTTTACTATACTTTGAAACATAAATTTGGGGCTTTAAACTTCTCAACAACCTAAAAGACTACAGACATATATGATTATATATAATAATATATATTAATATATGATTATTTATTAATAAGCAATTTTCCCTTGGGGATCAATAAAAAATATTCTATTCTCTTCTATTCTATTTGTGTGAGTCAAATAGCTTTAAAATAACTAATTCAGTGACTGACTTATATTTCCAGGGAAAATGTCATTCTTCCTGTTTTTGTCTTCTTACAGCTTGACTCTTCCAACATGCTGCACTATTTTCATACCTGGGTGGTATTTGGTTTCACTTTACTACTAACCGTAAACTGTTATTCCCAGTTACGAAGTTCAGTTGAGGTAATTATAAAAGGAAATAGTTAATTCTCTACAAGAAACCCATCTGATAGCTTTGGCAGTGCAGAAAAAAAGTGATACAATTATGGAAAAATTAAATGTGTGTGTTAGAGAGCATAGAGCTAAAATATTATTAAATGTTAAATGTTGTTTAGTCACAAATACTGGAATCAGAATTGTAAAACTCAACAAATATAAATGTTGCTGACCTTGGACAATTGCAGTGCAGATCTTCAACAGATCAAGAAGCCTTCTTGGGTCTAGAACCAGTATGGGAACATTTGGGATTTTTTCCTTTGTTTCAGCCCTACAATCAATCCAAACTGCTCCACTTTGTTCCTCCAAAAGAGACCTCTCCTCCTGCAACAAAGAAAATGAGTGTTCTGTTGTTTCTTTCATTGATAACAACCAAACCTACACAGATATAAAACACTGCAGAGTTTGAGAAAACAAATGATAGACCAGGATGAAGAGCGAGGCCTTTGGGGTTTGGAGTTTTCAGGGGAGTCTTGAAGCAACAGACAGATATCAGGTGGGCAGAATGGCTGCAAACTGGATGGTTGGGAGGAATTTAGAGAGTCTGTGGGTTAGGACTCTTAACTGGTCTAAAGGAAGTTTTGGAAAACTGCTCAACAATTCAGAAAAAGAAAGCAGAACCCATCCCAGGCTGCAGGTCTTGAAATTAAAATTACTAAAACGCCAACTGAGGTTTTCTCCGCTGCCTTGAAGGAAATTATTTCTGACACACATGAAGAGGTCTAAAGTATGCTATGAGTCTGTCTGCTGTACTCTGTCCTGAATATAGCACATAGACAACAAACAGCATCCAGCTTTTCGGACAATGGGTTGACTGTGAGTGTGTTTTCATATGCAAAATCCATTTTATTACTGCCAGTGTTAAATGTTGTTGTTTAGACAATTAATAAATAAAACTGATGTGTGTGTAGTGAAAATGTTACACATTACATTTTAATTATAGTGTTTAAAAGATGAAGATTCATTTCCCTCTGGAGCTGCTCTCAAGACTGAAATTAACCCCATTTATTTCTATTTCCACTTCAGTTTGATCATATTTGATGTTTACACTGTGGAAAAAAAAATAATAATAATAATTATGTATAAATACCTAAATAACTTCATTTATTTCTGCAATGCCTTAAGGAGCAAGGTTATAAAATACAAGTCTTTGCTTATGTTTTATCATGTTGTATGCAAAAAAGACAGAACAAGAAGGAAATTTTAGTTGTTAGATTAAAAAAAACTAATAGCAGTCCTGTTGATTTAGGACTGTTTAGCATTTTTGATACAAATGGATCATGTCAACAAAGTTTGAATAAAGACATTTGTTGAATGAAAGTTTACTCATTCCAAGTTATTCATTAATTAATTAATATTGAAAGGCTGGACATATGTGATGAAATAATGAAGGGAAAAAAACACCAAATAATCTGATACCTAAACTCCTTAGGAAAAAAAAAGAAAAAGATTTTCTGGTGTATATGAACCTACCTGAAAGTCCTGCACAGCGTTCAGGCGGCTCTTGGCCAGCCATACTCCCCACTGCAAACAGAGGAGGCTCAGGACATAACAATGCGAAGCTGTGCCAGTCACTGATTTAACAGCTGCTCTCCAAAGCACAGAAGGGTCAGCAGTACCAGGATCATCTCCTGCTATCTGAAGCACTACCAGGAACAAACGTAAACAGTAGGCGTGATAGCAAAACCTTGTCTGAGTAAGATTACCTTTATGGCACTAGCTGGTGTGATCTACAGTACAGTAAAGGTTCTCGTGCTTTCAGACAGAAACTTACGTCTCTGGACGCTCTGTGTGAGGAGCAGCTCAGCCTCATCAAACTGAGACTGAGCAGTAAAGCACACACAAGTGTTATAAACGACAGAAAGCTCCAGCTGTGCACGATCCAAATGAGGAGGAATGCCTGAGAGAGATAAACACAGGACAAGAAACACATGAGATTAAAGCTATAGATGAAAGCTTCATCTATAGCTTTCATCTATAGGGAGGGAAGGCTTACATGGAGTTAGGGTAAAAAACGAGCCAGGAGCGAGCCTGACCTGACAACACCACCAGGTAGGTTAAAAGAGCTTCCATTCCCGCATGAGGAGTAATATAAAGATTTTCTTAAGATTTTTCATTTCAAAATGCTATACTTTCCTAGAGTCAAATTTCTCAATTGTTTCTGCAGTTTTTGTAACATCCTGGACACTCAAGTGGACATTAACCTTGAGCGACTTAAATTAGAAGTCTTATCTTTCCTAGTGGAGTATGTTGTATTTTTCCTGCTGTTTTTTGTTTTTTTTTTTTGCATCAGAACTAACTTAGCCTCTATTTCAAAATCTGCTATTCTTGTGCTTGCAAAACGAGGTCTGGAGTTGGCAACAATCATTGTATTAATTAATAAAGTATTTTTTTTACCATTTATTTTATTCTGATTAACAGTTATATCTAACAAATACAAAATGGCTTTAAAGTGCATTGTATAATTATCATTGTGGTATTAAAAAAATGCTGATATTGAATATGGGAGTTTGTTGGTCTTAAAATCCTGATGTGAAAACGCTCCAAGAAAGACACTGTTGACACGAACTAAGTTGAACGAAAGAGGATTTTTATTTTAAATTGTAATTGGTGGGGTGGGATAAAAAAAAAAAAATACAAAAACTAAAGGATTCTGAATAACCTTGTATTTTTCTGAGAAGTTTGTGAAAGTCAGAAGACCATCGTCTCTGCCTGAACAGGTTGTGCTCTCGGTTCGGTGCATCTTGTCCGTCCTGCTGCTGAAACAATCAGTCCAAACGACAAACTTTATAAGGATGTATCTTAGTTTTCTACCTGCAGACATGCCACTTTACATTCTTAGTCCACCACAACTTAGAAGAAAATTAGGAACACTATAGCTAAAACTTAATATTACTAACATTTAGCCGTTAAAATAAATATTTAACAGGGATTTACCTTACAGCTAGAAGCTAGCTGGTTATTTTCCTGAGTCCAGCTTTCCAATAAACTTGTTGACTGAATCATTTTGTCAGAAACTACAACACTGTTTATTGTAAAAAACAAAATACATAAATAAAGTTACTGGTGGTTGTTCAACTTTCCCTCGTTCACAACCGGAAGTCCATATCTTCTTCTTCTGGCATTAGCCAGAGAGGTGCACTAGCGCCACCGTCCGTTCTGGAGTGTGGAGCACAGAACTAAATGCTGCTAATCAAGACAGAAAGGAAAAATAACGTAATGTCAGGTTGTCAGGTCAAGATGGCAAATAAGGTAAGTGCATTACCGCTCTCAGCCTGTAAAGAGTCTGGATCAAAAGAAGCAAAAAAACCAAACCACAGCCACAAAATGAAAAATAATACAATTATTTTTAATTTTGTGGCTGACGAATAATGTGATTATTTTTCATGATTAACTTGTAGCCATGGAGGTAATAGAGGTTAATTTTTCTTTTAATTTCCCCATTTTCTCCTTTTTCCCTCTACACTGAATCATTACAAGTTCAATTGTTTTTTTATTTGTTTACAAGACCTACACGTTCCTTTAGGTTTTGCCCATCCTGTGTAGCACTAAGTCCAGTATGTCTTAGCCAAAGGCTTGTTATTACCCCTTCTGCAATTCTCTAACTTATCAAACTCCTGAATTCTCCAAACTTTGTTTGAATTATGTACCTCTTATTTCCCGTTTCTTTTCAGTGCTATATTTTAACCCTGTCTGTGTTGGATGATTCTGACTATGACTCTATAAATGAACTCAAAAATGGTTCCATGGACAGTTCACTCACCTCCACCCGTAAAGCAGCTGCTGGGTTTGTTTTGGTGTAAGATCTGTTAGTACACGAGCAGTTCTGTTGACTGACCAGTAGGTGGTGCTGTGAGGAAGCCAGGCCCAGCTACTCTTCTAGAAACTTCAGTCTATCTACAACAGCCCTCAAACTGTTAAGAGCCGCTGCTTGCTTGCAATCTTCCAAAAATAAACGCCATTTACAAGTTTCATTAAATTTGTAGCTTTATTCAGAATGATGGATTCCCACAAAATGAAACTTTAATCAAATGTAGAAATCTGGTTGCACACAAACCCAGATTTTAATTGCATTATGGCTGAGTCATACTGAGCCTGCTGGGACAGCCATTTTTCTAAATGTCCCTGCACAAGGTGACCCTCTGTCCTCTCACCCAGATGCATCTGTCTTAGATCATTCTGTGTGTTTGTTGTCATCCCTGCATCACCGCATCAGCCTGGGCCGCTATGGCTCAATTTGTTGCTGTTTCTTCAACCCTGAGCATCCCCCACATTCCTTCATAGACTCAAATAACTGTCTAAATATATGGATGTCCTCAGCACATCCTCCTTGCCTACATTGCTGCATGTTTTGAAACAAATAACACATTGTTCTCCTGAGATATTTCCCACATTTGTAGATATTTTTCTCCCCCAGCTCTTTTCTTCCCCCTGTCCTCCTTCCACAGCTCTTTGAGAAAGTTGTCTTGGATATTTAAAATAGAGGTTTTGTTTTGCTTATTCCTTATTTTACCACACTCCAACAGCCACTTGCAAAAGTAGTTTGAACCTTTTCACAATCTTACAAACTAAACTTTTTATGTAATTTACTGGGATTTTATGTGACATAATGCAGAATTTTTACAAGGTACAACATTTTGTAAACCACACAAACAAACTGGTTAAAATTGTGCAAAACTACCCTTGACTGCAATTACAGATCCAGGACTTTTTTTTTTTTTTTTTACTTTTCTCTACTAGCTTTGTACTTTTGATTGACATTTCTGCACATTCTTCTTTGCAAATCAGCTCAAATTCATATAGATTAAATGGAAAGCATCTAAAAAATACAGTTTTCAGTTCTTGTCATTTAAATTTATGTCTGGACTTTGGTTCATTCTAACATGCAAAATTATATTGATTAAAACTGCCGGAAAGTGAACCTTCCCAGGAGTTTTATGTCTTCCTTTTCATCCAGGATTTCTTGTATCCGGCTTCATCCCTCTTGCCGTTCTCCCTGTCCCTCCTGAAGCCAAGTATCCCCATAGCATGACACTGCCACCACCATACTTCAGTAAGAATGGTAAGTTCAGGATGATGTGCACATCTTATGCTATCTTTTAAAAATGTATTTCCTCTTGTCACCTCTTTCATAGTTTCCAGATTTGTGGAGTAAAAACATTGAGCCGTTGAAGAGCTTTGAATACATCTACATGCTATTATGAGATAGTTTTACATCACATCCGCTTTCAGACGATTCTTTTCTATTTATAAACCATGTAGCCCTGAGAGAGACACATGTCTTGTCTGTCCTTCAGTGACCCAAACATGAGTGATGGAAATGACTGTGTGAGTAATTATTAGAGTAGCGTCACAGGAAATTTAAAGAATATTAGTGGAAGGCATAAAATGTTGATTTATCCCATGCTGTCTAAAGAGTCAGTGCTAGAAAAACATGTCATCACACAGACGAACAGTAGATAAAAGGAAACACCAAAGTGCTGATTTGTCTGCTCTTCATCTTAGATCTCAACAGATCAGTGAATTCACAATTCTCATGGCTCTGTTGAGGTGTGCCGGGTAAACTCGTTCACCCTCAGTTAATCAATAGGTGCTGTACATGCTCTTCAGGGTGAGCTCTATTCTCAGAGCAGAGAGCTCTTCACATCAGCAGCTCACTTTTTGGGATAATGCTGTGTCACTGTAGCAGAATTCACACACTGACACATACACTGTAAAGATGCTGCAGAATATTGTGCATTATGTGGTGATTTGCATCATCTAAAACCAGACAGAGACATGCAGAAACATACTAGTGATCATTAGATCATATGATGGTATTTTTGTTTGAAGCTTGAAATGTAGCCCTTGCTTGTATGCATGTCTGGAAAATGATTTGCTCTAGTATTTAAACACCTTCAGATTTTGTCACACATATCTTTAGAGGATTTAATGTGATAGACCAACACACTGTATAGTGCTTAATTGTTATGATCATTTAGTGTTTGGGGTTTGGTTTTCATTTGTCTTCTTCAGTTCTTGTTATTTTCGATTTATTTCTGTGCAATCATTAGAAAGGTGTTGCCAGTTGTGGGGTTCAGTTTCTGAGTTTATTCTTGTGTTTTGTTCTCTGTGACGTTGAATTCATTACTCTCAGATCTGTGTTAGTCTTTTCCCTCCAGTTTGTAGTTCCTTTGCAATTTTTGTTCAGCTTCTTCTGTGCTAATTAGTCACCTCAGTTTCCCTGCTTGTCTGAGCTGCAGGTGTGAAGGAAAAGCAGGGAGCAACCAGAGGGAAGGAGGCTATAAACTGGAAGGAGAAGGACATACACAACGGCTTAAAGAAAAGGTTTACAAGCTCAAGAATGCACAAAGGAAACTAAGCACAAAGAAAATAAATATGAAAAAATGAACTGCTAAGGTAAGAGCCAAGCTTAAATAAATAAACAAGAAAATAATCAAAATGCAAACACAGATGAAAGCCAAAACCCAAATAAACCAGGATTATAACCGTCTGTTCTTTATGTCCTGGTAGAAGATCTATGTATTCTATGTTTATCTGTTTTCATCCCAACTTTCTGTCTGCGTTTTGGTCTGAGTTTTATTTATTTATTTATTTTTCTGCGAATAATATAAAAAAAATTTTGCATCCATCTGTATTTGCTCCCCTTTTTTCTGATACAATCAAATCAAATTCAATGCATCCAACTGCCTTCAGAAGTTATTTAATTAAGTAAACTAGCATAAAGCCAGCTGTTCTGTGAAGACTTCAGAGGTTTCTTATAGAAGATTAATGAACAAACAGCATCAATAAGACCAAGGGAGAATGCTTTGGCGAAGTTTAAATCAGGGACAGAAAATAATTTCCAAAGCTACCAACACACACCTAAACTGAAAGGACAGTCAGGTAGAGCATCAATCAGAGAAGCGGCCAAGAAGCAGGAGCTCTAGAGATGCACAGCTCAGGTGATGGAATCTCCAGACAGGATTACTATAAGTCATGCTCTCCATTAGTCTGGTTTTTATGGAGGAGTGGAAAAAAGAAAGTCACAAGAAGGTAAAATTCCTGCAGTTTGTCACAACTTAAGTAGAACTTACTGCAAACATGTGGCGCTCAGGTCAGATGGGACCAAAATACAACATTTTTACCTTCCTGCGAAACACTGTGTGAAAAACCTAAAATCCCCTTGAGCACAGCATACCCATTGGTAAATGTAAATGTTAGCAAGAAAATTGTTAGTAAAATCCATTAAACTAAATGCAGAATGATCTGTTGGAGGCTGCAAAACACTTGAGCCAGTAGAGGTTCACATTCAACAACCCTAAAAATGCAGAGGTCCAATAGAATGATTTAAATCCAAGTATTTTCATGTGTTAGAAGAGTCCAGAGGTCCAGAACTAAATCTTGTTGAAGGTGATTTGAAAATTAATATTCTTAGAAATAGAGAAATATTCCCAAAGAATTACGTCAGGAATTGTAGTAAAAGAAGTGTTGACTCAACATAACACATTATGCAACTATTCAAATTTCTGTTGAAAACAATGAATGATTTTCCTCCAGCTTCACAGCAATGTGCTAATTGTGTTGTTGTGTCACCTAAAATCCCAATAAAAACCAAAGATGTCTGCTGTTATGACAACATTTGAGTTGAAGGGGTGCGAATATTTTGCATGTTTAAATTTTTCGCCTTATTTTCTATTCGGACTTTTCCCACAATAGGGATGCTTCAACAAAAAATAAAAGCCAACCATCTGGCATGGACCATATAACACATTTTGATTTAATCACTGGACTGAAATGAAACAATTCCTGCTATGTTTGCAAATATGCCAGATTTTAAATTGCATCGTAACTGATCTGGTTGCCTTCTGAGAGCAGAAAAAGTAGGACACAAGATGCACAGTGAAAAAGACAAAAATGATAAAGCTGGAGGGGAATAGCAGTTGAACACTGAAGAGGGGCAGAGAAGAGTATTAAAAATCATTTTTCATTTTCCTTCTTTATTCTCTTTTTTACACATATGAGCCTTGTGTTGCTCTACCATATAAATCCTGATGACATAAAGTCAAGCTTGTGTCAACTTGACAAAACAGGAAAAGGTTCGAGGGATGTGAATACTTCTGCCAGACGCTGCAAGTGTAAAAGTTGTCAATGGCCCAGCAGCTGAGGTGATCCCCAGGGGGGCTGATCTGCAAACTCACTGCAGCAGCAAACAATAAAAAGCATCAGCAGAACACACTGAAACCCCCTCAGTTCACCGTTACCATGGTTTTACATCTCAAAAAATAAAAGAAGAAAACGAATCTGAGCTGTTTCTAAATATTAGTGTTGGACTGAAATGCGACATGGCTGCATGTTTTAAACTGTGGTGCTTTTATATATATATATATATATATATATATATATATATATATATAAAGTAGATTGTGTGATTTCTAAGATGCGTGTTGCATGATATAAAGTTAATATTGAGGTTTGTAGTTTCAGCATCTCAGCTGCTCGGTGCGAACCGAGTTATTTCTGCGCAGCCGGTAGATTTTTTTCTTCTTTTTTTTTTTTTTTCTTTTGGTGTGTGTGTGTGTGTGTGGGGGGGGGGGGGGGGGGG
>CAEFZX010018204.1:0-10304 GCA_903066825.1 Alfaro cultratus
TTGAAGCTGATCTAGCAGCAAAGGGTGGACCAAAGTCATATTGAACCCTGTGGATCAGGAATGGGATGTCACTTAAACTCATATGTGAGTCAAGGCAGGTGAGCAAATACTTTTGGCAATATAGTGTACATCACCACCACATCAGACCCTCTACTCTGGAAGTGGTTTCTACTTAAAAAATATCTATATACACCTAGCATTTATTCCAATCATGTCAAACAAGTAGGTGTCTTATAAAACCTGCATACATAGAATTCATCATTTTCATAAAATTTCACCAAACAATGCCTGTAGTCATGTTTCATATGGATTTAGTTTCATATAAGATGAATGACTAAATTATTGTCAATTTATGGACTACGTTTGGTAGAGTTGTTGTTTGGGTGGAAGGTTGGCGTGGATTATTTCAATTCCCTTTTTTTTTCATTGGACAAACTTGTTTTCACATAGAAATATTCAAGATACAGAAGACCTATTCCTCCAGATTGAGTTTGCATACAGAGCTTTTGCTGCACTTATAATACAGTTCCATTTGGTTAATTCAGTTTAGTCTAATACAATCCAGCCAGAGAAGATTCATTCTAAATTATGGCTGCTTTCACCAGTGAACTACTCTTGTATTACTCATGTTTGAAGCTGTTGTAATATGGGACAACATTATAGTCTTCTGTGTAGTACATTGTGTACTGAGGGTTTTCACATGGTGTTATCTCAACATTCAGGGCAAAGTTAACTTGTGCATTTGGTTTAAAAGATGAATAGCAAGATACACAGTTTTTATGGTTTAAAACCTTAAATTCTAGCAAGACCATATTTAATATTCCTCTGTGAGCTGCTTTTATTTTTGAAAATAATGGTAATGGAATAAGAAACAGAATAGCTATACTGACAGATTTAAAGAAAAATAAAGAAGAGTCCAAGACAAACAGAGCTGTGGAATGAAGGCCTCAGTTAAAACCAACACAGCTCCACACACTCATCTCTGGATTTAGTTTCCTTTCTCCAGTGCATCGTTCACATCTGTTTTTCTAAATCTTGACATATTTCTCCATCTCTCTTCACCAAATTAATAAGATCAATGATGCCACAGCATATCAAAGCACATATTTCTGCTGAGGTAATCAGTTTTCAAATAAGAAAATGAAAACAGTGAAAATTTAGGCTTGCTTTGATCTGTTGTGATCAGGTAAGATTTCCATATCTAGCCTGGAACCTTTGTTATCTGCTTGGCATAAATCATTCACCATATCTGTTTTTGCCTTTTATGTGATATCTCTGCTGTCAGTAAAAGGCATACATGTAAAAAAAAATCTCCTACACTTAAAGCTTTGATTTCTTTTTTGAAGTTTTTAATATATTTATACTGCAGAGGCAGGCATAAAGCATCTGTTCTGTGGAACTGATTTCTGCCTGTATATTATGTTGGAATGTGGTGGAGGTGTTTTGAGTCCAAACCAATATATTGGAGCTGTCTGACCAAGTTAGCCTCTGTTCCTTTAGAGGCACAGCAGTAGTTCCACAACCACTGTTTATACTATTAGTGAGCAATAGCAAGTTCTGGTTACAGAAAATCGTGTTGCTCAAATCTGGGCTTTCCAGCCTTTATGGCAGCATCTGCATTTTCTGCATAGCAACAAAACATATTTCACAGTGATGTTACATAGTTGATTTTGCATAGCTTGTACTTGCCTGTTTAGCTACTTGTTACTTTTTTCTACTACTGTGTACTTTCTCATTAATGGTGCACTTGTAGTTCTACTGAGAGGGAAACATAAATCCACTTGTAATGTTATTGCATTATTATTTTCACTACACAGTTATTCTAAAAGTGAAATATACCTACTTTCAGTTCTAGTTTTATGTACTGTGATATAAGATTTGATCTTTATCCGTCCAAGCATTATTTATATCTAATATGTAACCCAGAGATTCAACACCATCATTATTTATGAGACAGTGTGGTTAAATAGAGCACCTTTCTGCTTGTATTAGCTAACTATTAGCCAGGTTCATAACCCACCATCAAGAAGTGTGAAAACTTCTGTTATTACCAGGGTTGTGATGATGAAATAAGCTTATAAATGAAGCAATCACTGATATTGGGCTCACAACAAGGAGACAAGATAACAATTCAGAATTACAAACAATCCCTATTGTTTTGTTTCCATAAAGTAAAGGTTTCATGAATATCAAATACAGCAGACTTGAGACATGGCATAGTGTTGAAAATTTAAAAATGAAATAAAATAAAACTAAGAATAAAAGCTTATAAGTTATAAGAAAAAAAATAAATAAATCATTCCAGATAAGAACACAAACCATAAATCTGGGGGGTGGGGGGTGGAAGAGATGGCAGGGAACAGATGAGAAAAATAATGGGTGTAGAAAGCAAGGAGTGACTGAGAATGAGGTGCTTAAGTACTGGGAGGTTGAGGCTGGACAAAAGACCTGGGCTAATGAGCTAAGGGGTTGCAGGTGTGAGGGGAGAGCAGAAGGTAGGCTGAGGAAAGAGAGAGAGGACGAGGAGGTGACACATGGGTTGATGGAGAGTACACTGGGGACTAGGAAATGAATCTAACAAAAATAACTAGACATAAGAAACATAATAAAAATTTGATTAAGAAAAGGACTAGACACAAGAAATAAACATAGCTAGAGTCACTAAGACGTGGAAATAAAAATAGAAACAAGGCAGAACTAAAAGAACAAACTAAGGAAAACAACATAATAAACAATCCACAAAACAACTCAGAATCCTAACATCTGTAGAGATTTTTATTCTCCAAATTAAGGAAATGTTTCCATATTTCTAAGTAGTTTAGGTAGATTCCCCCACAAAAATTTCTGTTGTTGTAAAGTGTTTTTTTTTTGTTTGTTATTTTTTTCATCTTACAGAGAAGCAGTGGTGGAGGGCACCCTGACCCATCCTTTTGCACTAACATTGTCTAAAGAGACGTTATACTGGACTGACTGGCAGACTCGCTCCATCCATGCCTGTAACAAACACAGTGGAGACAAAACCAGAGAGATCCTCGGTGGGATTTATTCTCCAATGGACATCCAGGTTCTGGAGCCTTACCGACAGCCTTACAGTAAGTAGAATGTTATACCTATGTTTAACGATCAATGTAGCTCTGAATCGAGTAATAGTGTTTGAACATATTAAGTGCTTGATTAATTAATTATTTTCTAAATGAGAAATGTTGCTATTGATCCTAACCTATACTAATGACTAGAGATGAGCTGTTATTTTGTGTTTAGGTCATCCTCCTGCTGTGATTAGGAAGAAAAGACAGCTGTTGTGGTTGGTCTGGTTTGCAGTATAGGACTGAAGAGTGAAGCAGTTTTTCTAACACAAAATTAATGTTTATATTTGAATTTTGTACGAAGTCAGGTCGGCGAATGTCTCTGTTATTTTCAAGTAAAGTTAAACACTCTTTTTAAAACCAAACCAGAAACCTCCCTGCGTTTTATTTTTAGTGTGTCAAGAGCCGCCTCCTCAGAAACTATTCTGACATTCAGTTTTTTGGCACTAATTAGGATTTAGGTGTAGCCAGGACCAGTAGTGTTATTGGTCTGGATTATTGGATTTTTCTTTGGACATAAATGATGTATTGAAGTTCTGATGACATCTTAAGGTTTTCCAGATTTTTGACAGAAAACAACAGAAGTTCATCATTTATCTATAAATGACTATTCACATTATAAAAAGACATATTGCACCCTAGTTCATATATTCACATTATCAAGCCTAATCATTCTTAGTCGTTAATTTCTGTGTTTTCTTTTGTATTATTTCAGTTCAGACCCCGTGCAGCAACGATAACGGAGGCTGCAGTCACCTCTGCCTGCTCTCTCCTCTTCAGCCTTTCTACAGCTGCGCCTGTCCCACGGGAGTCCAGCTTAAAGCAGATGGAAAGACATGCAAGCCAGGTATGTGTCCATTAGTACAAACCTAAACTGCAAGTCCATTCACTTCAGTAGTAACTTTCTTATTTTAGAGTTGGTTTTACTGCATTTAAAAAGGTGGTTGCTACAGATATGGCAGAGGCACTGAATGCACTAAGCTTAAAAAACATGACAGGATTACAAGAGCAAACATTTTTTATATACCACGATAGAAATCAGATAAATCTTCAAAAGTGCAGTTTGACTAAAGCATTCCACTTATTGGATCTGTGTTTCTTCATGAAAAGAAAATGAGGAATGGGGAAGAATGGATAAAATGATGTTGATAAGAGCCAACTGGTTCATTGACTCTGGAGTAGTTTCAGGGATGATAAAGACTGAAGGCATATGAAGAAGAGGGGTTGGAGGATGATCAACAATGAGGATAGTTCAGCAGAGATGAGTTGGGAGGGAGTGTTCCCAGAGCGTTTGGAGGGCCCTCTTCATTTCTTGTTCATTTGATTGCATAACTAATGGTTTATCCAACAATGTGTGAGATTTTAGTCCTTTATAGTGATGCTGATTCTGCCTCTGTCCTGGGTGACGTGTTTGGCTGAGGCTCATCCAACCGCCGTGTGGGAGAGACTTGAGCACGGTGCTGATCTAACTCTGGACTGCTGGATAGAAACACATTTAGGCCTGTTTGGGAGCAGAGAACGTTCTCTTGCTGTAATTCCTGAGGGGATAAAGTGGGATTTGAACAGGAGCTGCTCCCTGAAGGCCATCGCTGTTGATGGGTTGTTTCTGTGCAGTTCTGTAGCTCTTTTCCCTGAATAAGAATTATTTGCAAGAATAAAAAATGAAACATTACAAGTTCACATCCAGTGTATGTCATGGTGTCATTCAGAAATAAGCATGCTGATGATGTCATGGCTCATTATATGCCACCTGGCTTTGCCAACTTTTTTACACTGGTTTAATATTTTTCTGTGATTTTAAGTGTATGTTAGCATGGTCTAACACCTAAAGCATCTGCTCTTGCATATTTTAATGTTTTCATTATTAGAAAAGAAAATGATTGAAGGATTGTCTATTAAGACTACTGTATGTTTGTAGTTGCTTCCATTTCTCAAGCTCTAAAAGAGTGTGTGTGTGTCATCTGGCTCCCAAACTTATTTTAACATATTAACTTTATAATGAAGTAGCTGAAATGCTCTGGGAACAAGATTATTCTTCTTTGAAGGAATCAAATTGATTTTAGGCATAGGTGGAGATGACTGAAATAATCAGTGTGTGGTATCGCTGAACCTAGAGGTGTCGTTGGTGTTGGAGTGCGATGCGGCACCGGGACCATCATCCTGAAAATCTGTACAGAGACATCTCAGAAGACACATGGAATCTCTAACTGACCAGCTGCCATATTGATTCCCACGATGTTAAAACAATGGAGCCTTATTATGCAAAAAGTAAATACTGAGTAAAGGTTTGTGTGTGTGTCTCTGAGGCTAGGCAATAAATCTGAATGAGGCATGCCAACCAATCGCCTGGTCACTGTTGACAATAAAAGCAACAATGCTTTATTGTGTAAGCCTGCAGTTTGGGCAAACGTCTGTTGCGTATGTGCCTCTAATTTGTTTTGCTTGGCTGGTTAAATTGAAGTGTTTGATATTGTTCTGGCCGTAGAGACAGAGTGTGTGTGTGTGTGTGTGTGTGTGTGTGTGTGTGTGTGTGTGTGTGTGTGTGTGTGTGTGTGCGTGCGTGCGTGTGTATTTGTGTTTATTTGACTCTGAGTCAGTGGTCTTGTAGGGTCTTAAAAGGAAGTGAAGAGAAGATGAGAGCTGAAGTGCAGATGCTTCTCCTCTATTCACCGTCTCCCTTGATATTTCCTGGCTGGTTTTTCTCATGTAGGCCGGATCGTTCACCGCTCTGTGTGGAATGTGATTGGGATCTTGTTGGCCTACATTTAATTAGTTATGAAAGGCCAGTCAGAACAAGAAAAACCCCTTAATTTGCTGGAATGGTGTGTATACTGTGGCTCAGAGCTATTTAATGTTTTGTAGACACAGACATAAAGTTTTGTTGCAAATTATTGATTTTCAGTGGTTTGAACAGAAGGATATAAAACTGTGTACGCTTTACAGGGTAAGTGACAACTACAAACAGCATGTGATCAAGGTGCAGTCTGAAGTAACAGGGTGTTTTGACAGAATCTGAAATCCACAATAAATTCAAACTTGCCTCCAGAGGTTTTTTTCTAAAATGCATTTCAAAAAAGACTTTCTGCATTTTATGTCTTATTATTATTGTTACCGTTATTAATTAGGACTTATTGCCCATATAAAGATTTAACTTGTTAACAAACTATCAAAAATAAATAGAAAGCAAATGGAATGTAGGGTGACTGTCTGAACTGAATGAGCTGGTTACATATTGATGGTCCTCAACATGAAGATGGATTGTATCTTGATCAGGTGCAGAGCAGGTTTTGCTGCTGGCTAGAAGGACAGACCTGAGGAGAATCTCACTTGATCTACCAGATTTCACTGACATAGTGCTACAGGTGAATACACTCACACACATACGCCAACAAAACTGTTGGACTTTGTTGTAAGAATGAGGCTCTGAGGTTGTTGTCACTCTTCTCATGCAGGTTCATGACATTCGACATGCTATAGCTATAGACTATGACCCAGTTGAAGGTTTTGTCTACTGGACAGATGATGAGGTTCGGGCCATACGACGATCTTACATTGATGGCAGCAATGCCATGATACTGGTTACCATGGACATCAACCACCCAGATGGCATTGCTGTTGACTGGGTGGCCAGAAACCTTTACTGGACTGACACCGGCACCGATCGGATTGAGGTACAGAACTATTTCTTATCTCTGTTCTTTACAACTGGACAGAGATGACACTTCATGTGACAGTAAACATGTCATTGCGCTTCTTTTTATTATTGCTGTGTGCTGTTTTAGGTTACCAGACTAAATGGAACATCACGAAAAATTTTGATTTCAGAGGACCTGGAGGAACCCAGAGCCATTGTTCTGGATCCTGTTAATGGGTAGGTGTTGTTTGTCTGAATTTGTCACAGCTGGATCTCTCTATCTATATTTAAGTAAAACAGCTTTGATTTGATCCCTTTCAAAATAATTCCTTATTCTAACACTAAAAGTTCCTGCAAAAATGTCATTCATTGCCTGTTGAAGCAGATTTAAAATACACTAACAAGAAATAAGTCAGTAAAATAAAAAAACAACAACATGGCTTTCTTGGTTGCATGTTTGCTGATATCTTTAACTGATGTCTGTCTTCTCACATTGACTCATTTTTTTTTTTCAGTTTTATGTACTGGACTGATTGGGGTCAGCAGCCTAAGATTGAGAGAGCAAACCTGGATGGAACAGCTCGGGTGGTTCTGCTCAACAGCTCTCTTGGCTGGCCCAATGGACTAGCCATAGACTACACAGCAGGGAAGCTTTACTGGGGAGACGCTAAAACTGACAAGATAGAGGTAAGTCCATCAGCATGTAGCCTCTTTCAGTTGCTGGGCTGGTCAAGAAATATATGTAACACAAGAGGAAAGAAAGCTGAATTTCAACTTGATTGTCATTAACTCCAATCCAATGAGACGAAATGGCAAAACAGCCGAGTGACTCAGTTTATCTGAGTTTATCACTCAGTTAAACTGCAGTGATTTGCGACTGTCAGACTACTGCACACTCAAAATTACAAGTATCCTTCACAGCAGGCGTTGAGTATATTGGTGTACTTCTGGGCCACAACGACTAGGAACCGACTACTGTGGCTGAGCTGAGAAAAGTAATTATCTGGCACTTGGGAAGATTCAAGATCAAATCCAGCTGTCCCCGGTAAATGCCCTCAGGCAAGCACTGAAACTTGCACTGACCACTGATCTGTAAAAGCCTTGTAGTGTTGAGGTGCTCTGACTGGTTAGTGAGATTCCAGAAAAGTGCTTATGAAATTTGCTGCATACCCATGAAATGCGAACAACACTCTAGAGCGGGGTGTCAAACTCCAGTCCTCAAGGGCCGCTGTCCTGCAGTTTTTAGATGTGCCACAGGTACAAAACACTGGAATGAAATGGCTTAATTACCTCCTCATTGTGTAGTTCAGATCTCCAGAGCCTTAATGACGTAATTATTCTATTCTGGTGTGATGCAGCAGAGGCACATCTAAAAGTTGCAGGGGAGTGGCCCTCCACCTGTGCTCTAGAACAGGGGTGGGCACTCCTGGTCCTCAAGGGCCGGTGTCCTGCAACTTTTAGATGTATCTCTACTTCAACACACCTGAGTCAAATAATGAGATCATTAGCAGGACTCTGGAGAACTTGACTTCACTTAGGGCAGTGCTTCTCAAATCCAGTCCTCAGCCCCCCTGCTCTGCATGTTTTAGATGTGCCTCTATTCCAGAACAGCTGATTCAAATGATTGCATGACCATCAAGTGCTGCAGAAGCCTGTTAATCACCAACAGACTCAGTCCAGGTGTGTGACAAAAGGGAAACACCTAAAGCATGCAGGGCAGGAGGGCCTGAGGACCGGAATTGAGAAACACTGACTTAGGAGGTGATTCAGCTGTTGGATTCAGGTGTGTTGGACCAGGGAGACATCTAAGAGTTGCAGGACACCCGCCCTCGAGGACCAGGAGTGCCCACCCCTGCTCTAGAGAATGTCATCACTTTCTCAACATAAGTCCGATAAATACAAATGTTTTTATATAACTGATTTTTTAGAAAGCACTGAAATAATGCAGAGCCTTTCAGAGAATCCCAGGACAAAATGTAGAAACAACTAAAATGAACCACCGTTAGATTTTACTGTAAGTTCCAGAAGTATTCCACAGGAACTGAGAAAGTTCACGAGATAAAGGCGGGATGAGAGGCAGGAGGATTTTTCTGTGCCAGTTTATTCATGGCTGAACAAAAACAATTTGTTAAACATAGTAGAAGAAGTAGCCTACACAGGCACGCTGGTGTGCGGAGCTGACAGAGGTGGGGAAGTTTGTAACAGTGAAGAAAAACCGCAGCAGAGGCAAATAAAGCAACAGTAGTCAGCAAGAAAAGACCAGGACACATGACGAAGTTTGCACAATCTTTGGGTTTACTGTGAGTGGAAAAAATTCTGCACTTTTCATCTCTTCTGATTAGCTAGAATATGAGCAATGCAATTTTGCAATTTTTGCACTGAAATGTTAAAACGTTATATACCTTTTTGAAAAGGAATAAACTATTGAAGCTGACAAGTAACCAATGTTTACAGTTTTAAAAAGTTTTGAATGTTACTGCATAGTCTGAAATGTACATTTCAGTGAATCATTTGCACTTTTTTTCCCTGAGAATTCACTGCCGACTATTTCTACTCTTGAACTTTCTCTGACATTAAAGGGTCTATACCTTTGGAGCGGTACGCAAATTTTTATGATTTTCAGCCATAGAAACCCATTTATACCTGGAAAATGGTAACTGATTTATTAGTGGTAAACACATCCATTTAAAATTTCTTTCTAATCACAGTATTTGTCAGACACCTCACAAGAAGACAGTGCTGGCCAGAAAATGTGTCAAGGACAAATTACAAGAACTCCCAAAGCATTTCTGCAAGAACAGAATTATGTCATCTTGTTCTTGCAGCCACAGAGAGAAGACATTTCTCTGTTTTTGCAGAAAATGTACGAGCATTTATTAAACAACTTGAGTTTAAGTTTGAACCATTTCTCATCACTTTCAACTCTTTCTCAATCTGATCTTGATAACACACACTGAGATGTTAAGCAAAAATAAAATTCTGACACATGGTGGGACGACAGTATCAAACTGATTATTTTGCCACTTAAGTTGATGGGTTTTGAAAAGTATTTTTAGTAGGTGCAAATATGAAGTAATATCATGCCTTATTTTAAATTTGAATCCCACGGATGTTGATAAGGAACATATAAGCTATTTAGGTCTCCTTGTTGCATCTGTTGTGTGTGTTGCGTTCAGTGTTGTCAGTAACGCGTTACTGACGTCGGAGCACTTTTTTCAGTAACGAGTAATCTAACGCGTTGCTATTTTAAATTCAGTAATCAGATTAAAGTTACTTATCAAAATCACTTTGCGTTACTGTGCGTTACTACCTTCTTTTGTTATTTCATTGTATTTCCTCCACGCGTCTTGTCGACTGACCGACGTCTCTATGCGACATTATCAGCAGCGTCAGAATGTAAACAATGGAGGGAGATGCGCATTTTGCTGGTGGAAAAACAGGAACTATTTTGAGTTTCTGTCGCCAAGTCCGATTATTATAAGGGGCTGTGGGCTGTTTTTCTTTTTTTTTTTTTAAGTCGCTAGCAGATTTAATGAGTCGCGGGTTGCGCCTTTTTGGGCTCGTTTTTGAACGTGAAGTTGCTC
>CAEFZX010018206.1:0-15890 GCA_903066825.1 Alfaro cultratus
ATATATAATTGTGTTAGTAAATACGGTGATGCAAATAAATTTAGAAGAAAAAGAATTTAGATTATGATGTTAAAAGTAAAAAATGATGACTTGCAAAGTAATTCTGCTAGTAGTGTGAGAAAAGCAAAACTATTATGCACATTTCTCTGTCTTAGGAGAGACAATTATCAAACAATTATCTCAAAAAAAAGTCTCAGAAACAGGAGGAAGATATGATTTAACAATAAAGTAACCAATCTACTTGAACTTAAGAGATATTATGCATCAACAACATATTAGTTCTTCATTTACTCCCACATGTGGACACTGACAATTACAATGTTAAATTCTGGCTTCATGTGACACATGGTTTGTTTTTAGATTCGATGAATAGGTGTTCTTGATGATGTTTACTTTTGTTAACTGAAAAACTGGACTCAACTAAAATTTGTATTAGCATGTGAGAGTTTTGGAAATTGCTTGCACTTTATTGACACCCTTCAAAGAAGATTAACATAGTCTTGGTTCTGTATGTGGATTTATATATATATTTTATATAAAATCACAGAAATATGTTCTGTGCAGCACCTCGACTAAGTATGATAACAAAATGTCATTCTGTAGAAATACATATCACTATTTGACCTTTTCCTAGTTTGTATCATATTTTTTGCAATTCATATTAATATACTTACCAACAATACTAAACCAGACAGGTGTCGTTGACTGGCTGATAGCCACCACTCCCACCGGCTGAGCAACTGCAGATGTCTCTGCAATTGAGAAATTATAGGACCTCTGGGTGAAGAGCAGTGGCATAGACGAAGGGACAGGTTTGCGAATCCATTCAACATGGAGTTTGACAGTAGACCACAATGATGGAATACCACTGTCCTCAGCTTTAATCTAAGAAAAGAAAAGATATGAAAAAGAGAGACAAGCGCACACAATTTCATAAATAGCCTTATAGCTGCAAAATCTAGGATTAGTACTATATGCATATAATCAGGCTAAATAAACTATAAACTACTGCCTAAAGTGATAAATGGGCCAGTAAGTCTTTAAATAGCTCACTTCACATTTCACAACTTATGGTAAAATAGCTAAAAAAAAATAAATCATTCGATCTACTGGAAGAGCCTATATGCCCACAAGCTTGTAAATTTTATAGGATGCTTGCTGAGTTTTCAAGGAGAGAAAACCTGGGTGTTGCTGTTCATGTTAATGAAAAAGACTACCTCATCAACTCAGACATGAGCTCTCATGCAGCGAAACAAAAGGAGAGCGCAACAATACATGGCACAGTGGGCTGTGTGTAGTTAATCAGTTAATCAGTTGTAAAAAAAAAATAGGCGACAACTGCCACAGCCGCTGTAATTTGACCTTGTGTTTGAGATGAGGAAAGTTTGAAAAGGGACCAAAACAAGAGCAACAATTTTGTGGAAAGAAAAACAAGACGTGATGAAGATAATTGTGTTATACATCTTATGGTGCTACTGCTGACTTTATTGATTGTGGAAAATTCAAAATACCTGGACTTGTGCCAGTTTAAAAATGGAAAATGCATTTTTTTCTGCTAACTTTGCCAGGTTGTTCAAGAAAGAAAAATGAAATAAAAAGATGTAAATCAAGGAACGGGAGCAACTTTGTGCTTAAAATAGCTTCCAACTTTATCTCAACTAAGGATCTTTGTGGCCTGCCATTTAGGTGTATGATTTATATACACTAACAGCAGTTAGGGCTACGCTGCTAACTGCTGTGTTTTATAGTTATTATAAAGCACTCACAGTGAGGATGTCGTAGCTGCCTGCTGTGACCATCTTCTTTGAGGACACCATACCGGTCCTTGGGTCAATACTGAACTTTTCATCCTCATTCCCATCAATAATGCTGTATGTGATGTTGCCGTTTGCGCCCAAGTCACGGTCATAGGCAAAGACCCGATAAACGGGTTCACCCCGTTTGTTTCGGTCCCGTTCAGGCAAGCTGATGCGGTAAGTGACCTCAGGGAAGGTGGGCGAGTTGTCGTTTTCATCCTCGATGTGGACTATGACCCAAACGGTGGATTGGCGGGTCGTCACTGGGCCGTCGATTACGGTGACCTACATTAACAGCACACATGCAAAGAGAGAGATATGATATAATGAGAACATGCTTTGTCATTTGTGAGGGATTTTCTTTTCAAGTGCATGCATTTATTGACATCTTAAATATTGCTTGTGCTGTGTGAGTGCACGGCCACGTGGGGCCGAGATCCCAGGAAATCTCTTTGTATTATTGATCTGCCTGAAGCAGAGCCAGAGGTCTGATCACTGATCAATTGGATCAGATAAGAGTGAAAATCATTGTTGCCAGCCTGACTGCTCACAAGACTATTAATTACAGGCAGGCAGCATGAGTTGGAGTGGAAAACAGTGGACAGCACAGATGGACCAGCACTTCTACTGAAATTGGAGGTCAAATGTACAAACTCATTTAAATGCTTTTATTACATGTCACTGTTGTCTGATAAACTCTAAAACACTAAAAATCTTGAATATATGGAAAATAAATTACATCCATCTGCACACACAGTACATGTTCTAAAATGAACTTTTCTGATACAATGTAGCACTTTATGCTAAGACTTTCAAAATCAGGCATGCACTACGGATGATAGCATTGATGAACCTTTCATCTGGAAGCCTGTCACCGTCTGATTCTGTTAACACAATGTTGATGTTTTTCTTGCTTTCTTGACAAAAAACATTTTGCTGAATAGGAACGTTGTCTCCATTCATAGAAAAAAAAAGAACTTGCCACATAGATAATCTAAGATGGAAATATAAGATCTGTGGAAGTAGTCTCTCTGCTGGAAACATGTTTTACCCCTGTGTGACAAAACAGTTGGAGTTTTGGGTGAAGTTCAGGGCAAACATAGTTTATTCATTGGCTCTAAAAGATAGTTGAACAAAAAGTTAAAAGTGGTTTTGTTTATGAGCAGGGGTATATTGAGTAAAAGAATATGTACGCATTTTTTTTTTTACAGCTGTTGTTCCTTTTTATGTGTCTTCTGTCAGTACAAAACATTAGATGGTGTCTGCAGATTAAGTTATTAAAACATTTATAACCAGTCTCTCCTGATATTCCCCCTGCATGTTTACCCACGATAGTTAGCTGTAACTGCATTTCATATTTTTCTTTGTCTGAGTCAGAAAAAGGAGAAAATCTTTGACTAAAAATGTCATCTGAATGCTTCAACTGCCATTCCAAACACCACATGAGTAGCATCAGCTTAAAGTGGCTTTTTAGGGCCAAATAACATATTGTGTGGAGAGACTAACATTTTGGCAGCTTAATTACTCATGTATTATTATGTAATACATGTAATATGTACTGACTATGGAATTCAAAAAGGAATTACAATGACTTCATATGCAAAGAAGGTTTTTCAGGGTAACAATATTAGTAAAACCTCAGTAGAAATTGGAAAATCTAAATGATATGTGTCTTCTAAGTAAAGCCTGTTTGAAAATGCTTTTGCTGTTTCCACCTTGTAGTGCACCGTCATAAACTAGATTCAAAATTAGTACACAAGGCAATCAAAGAAAGAAGTGTCTAGACAATTCAGGTGGCACACCACACAGAGCACATAACAATGCCACCAAGCAACAGAATTGTGGGTCAGCTGCAGGTTATTTTATTCCATTTCCAACAAGGGCAAAGTGCTTGTAGATTCATTAACATTCGATGACTTGTAAGAAAAGTCGGAGGAAAAACAAGTTTGCTCATGTCTCTAATGTCAAGAGTCTCTGATTATCAGGTTCATCTGCATGCAGAGCAGCAGCTGCAACAGAAATGGTAATCACAGAGCTATCTGTATGCCCAGTGTCTGCACTTATCAAAATGCTGGACGGAACGACTTGCTCTCCTCTCTGCTTCCATCCTGGAGTGGAGAAGATAACCAATGGTGAGTGATTACATTTAAAAAATCTAAAACCTAGGGCCCAAAACCACAGTCATTCATCACATTTTATGGAGCCTTTAGGACCTGCCAAGGTTGTCCTCCATCCTGTCTTTGTTAATAGCAGGCTGTGGCAGGTGGCAGGTTAGGATAAATAATAATACAATAAGCTATGGATACTGTTGGGTTCTTACTGTACCTCTAAAAAGTGCTCTGCCTGATGTTCTCGGTCCAGTTTCCTCGAAGTGGTTGTAATCAGTCCTGAAAATGATAAAAGCAACTTAAAAAAAGATCAAGCTTTCTATTACAGCATGTGACTTATGCTGTTAAGCTGTCTGCCAAATGTGTGGTTTATACCACACATTTGTGGTATAAACCACAAATGTGGTACAATATTTTACAATATTGTAATTATTGTAAAATAATTACAATATGAATTATTTTACAATAATTCATATTGTAAAATTTAAACAAACAAATCTTTGAAATTGGCTTCGCTTTATTATTGCGCTTCATACAGGCTCTACAAAATTGTAGCCTGCAGCTCTGGCAAAGACATTCACATTTGGGACATGTTTCAGAGCAGCGTGCAGCTGAGGGTCACTTGGTTAGCCAACAAGCCACCAGGGCAA
Source organism: Alfaro cultratus (assembly GCA_903066825.1). Taxonomy (NCBI): domain Eukaryota; kingdom Metazoa; phylum Chordata; class Actinopteri; order Cyprinodontiformes; family Poeciliidae; genus Alfaro; species Alfaro cultratus. The sequence goes on from CAEFZX010018206.1 coordinate 4,555, forward strand.
TTTAAGCAGCAAATAAAAGGAAGTATTGAAGCAGATTATCCAGATACGTAGCTAGATGGTTTCACAAAGTGTGAATGCAGTGAAAATTAGGAAATGCAAACTTTTTAACTAATTGTTTTTGACTGGCCTATTTCTATAGATGTTTTTTCCCCACTCTATAAATTACAAAACTGTCTTACAGCTACAAAAGCAGTCATTCTCCACCAGAAATAAACCTTCCACATCCTGTTACATGCTTTTTTAAAAAAAATTTTTTAAAGATATTACACTTGCTTGGTATCATTTAGCATATTTAGGCAAATAAGGTTTATTTAATTGCTTGGACAATTATTAGAGTTTTAAATAGAGTGTACTATTAAATTAATAGGTAATTAATTTTTTTAAAGTGTGCCTTTTGTCCCAGCGTGCAAATTACAATTTTGTTTAAAAATCTTTGTAAACATACAAAAAATTCCATATTAAGAAATATGTTTGAGTGAGAAATACTGTTTCCTTTAAAATGCTTTTATCCTTAGAAGATCCATTCATGGTATAAGAAACATTTGTATCTTAGGTCAATTAATCTGTACCCTGCAAAGTATGAACAATATATTGGATGGATGAATATTTGTATGTTGAAAAATTCTACCATGAAAGTGAAAATGGGGCCATTGTATCCTGGCCACAGTCTTAAACCAATAAAATGACACCGTACCTGATGTTATCATATTGTTTTGCCAATCATCTCTGTCTTTGTATTTAATATAGGGAGCAAATAGTTTTATTGAGATGTTGGTGCAAAACATTTATACTCTTTAAGTATTAGAAAGTATTTGGCCATCAGGGTTAATATTACTGTTTATTGCATGGGCCAAGCATAAAGGAAACAAAAATTCATCACAATAAGCGTGACAATGAAACAAATGACAGGGGCCACAAAACCCCAAGAACAGCATCTCTCATCTTCAGCAAGGAGAAAAAAAATATGTTCTATAAATGTTTTCAATAGAAAGATTTAAGAGAAGGGTACTATTATTCACTCAAAGATAAAAAGAACATACAGAGGAAAAAAATCAGCAGCAGTGCAACACCACTGCTTCACTGTTAAGTCGAAGGTGCAATTCTTCCTTTATGGGGCCATTGTCAATTAAACATTTATGTAAACTCTGATTATGCATATGGAAAAATGGTGACTCAGATTTGGTTTATAAAAATAATCCTACCGCTTGTTTGTAAAGACCAGTTTTATTCATGCTACTATAAGGTTAGACATCAGGAATAATGAAGCTGAGAAATCACACACACAGGACAAAAAGGCTAACTGGGGTCAAATCCACTGAATGAGACAGTTTTATGTAACATCTGTGCTAAGTACAAGTTATGTTTCCTCAAATTCTGCTGGGACACAAATAAAAGGGCCTGAGATAATCAGAGCCAAGATCCCATGGGACTTCCAGACAGGCAGACAGCTGCTGACCAACAAACCAAACATCAGGGTGGAGAAGAATTACAGGTCTGTCTGCCTGTCTGTTGAAAATATTGTATAATTTACACGAAACAAATGTATAATTATTTTTTAAGGATGTTTGTGGTGAATGATTAAAGTCTATGCACCTTAATGGTGATGGTGTTTTTGTTTCTGTGTAATGAAGCATTAAAATGAAATGGGACTACTTGGGGCATTTTAAACACTGTGCAATCAACACCCAGTGAATACTCTAAAATCAGCTTCACATATGCACTCACACATTTCTGTGCTTGCACATATCACAGTGTCACCTTGGGCTTGCTACGCAGGCTAACTTCAATTAAGTAAATTAGGAGTAAATCTAGAGCAGCGGTCACAAGCTATAGGCGGAGGGAGCGGGGGGTACCAGAAGGGGAGGAGGGGCTTGTTCAGCAGAATACAGGGCGAGTTAACAACTCTGATGAAAATCAATGATCTACAGCTCACAGCATATCTGAAGTTAAGCTACACTCTATTCTAATTAAACATATGAGGAAAAAAGTAGGGTGATGGTTCAATGAACAGCCTCATATTAATACACAGATTAAAGTTCAGAGCAATCTTAAAACTATGGGTTGCTTGTGCTTTCTTGTATTTTTTATGAAGAGTTACATTAAAAAAAAAAAATCAAACAACATAGCACTATAAAGAGGGTATTTTTTAGTATTAAGGGCTACAAAAACAGCATTGTGGCTGTTTAAGAAGGAATGACTGCTTCCATTTTTAAATATGCTGAAACTTTGAAGCTAAAAGTCACTGCGCTCCATTTTTGGAAGAATTTTTACTGTTGCATCTTAATTATTCATCTTGGACTGAGTTATATATTTATCCTTGCTAACATAATGCATGAGATACATGTCCCATGTCTAATAATGTGTATTTGTCCTCAAAAACCAGATTCATGAATAGTATGAATATATATGCGCTTCCCACACATGACACCAGATCAGAATTAGATGCCTGTCTGTCAATTATCTAATTGTGTGCTAGTTTTCTTATCTAACACCAGTCATATCCAGCAGAGGCTGGTACTAAAGGGCACACAGCCACCAGAACTCTATCATCACACTCTTCAAGCATATATGCTTTTAGAAGCAACGCTCCATCTGACACCCTGTGTCAACACATATCTGTTGTTTTTTTTTCACCCCAGAGGTATCGCCGTCAATCACACAGGCGGAGCTCAGCAGACAGCACTGTAAACTGTCACAGCACATTTACACATTTTGCTCTCATTCAAAGCTCAGCTTCAATGCAATTTGGGAATTGTTGCGGTTTCTCGAGCCATCAAAATGACATTTTGCGAGCAGAAATGCATTACTTTGTTCCATCCAAGATTTACTCTTCAAAACAATTTGGAAGTTCAGCAGACAGGTCAGGAGTTGGTTTCATAACATTATGAGCATTCACTTCACGAAAGCAAAATCAGTCAGCTAGAGTTTGTTTATTAATCGCTCCAAGAAAGTTTCAGACTGTAAACAGAGAGAAGTAATTCAGACTTATCCTACTTCTTTAAAAATAACGTAAATTATACATTTGAGATCACATGATTAAAATTATATATTTACAGACACTGTATTAACTGTAGTCATCTCCCCCCCCCCACTGCTTCACAAGGAGTTTATATCCGCAACAAAAGGAGACCTACCTCAACATAGACTCAAAGGTCAAATCAAGAGAAAGAAACCATTAATTCAAGGTCACATATGTAGAAATGTTAAAATGTGCAGAGTGGCTTTGAATAATCAGAATTCAAGCTAACTGTCTTGGGTTTTTCTTTAATTGAGAGGCATAGTATCTCCAACAGTAAGATTTTTGTTATTTATTTTTTTTTATCTACCTAATTCCTAACATTATTTTACAAAGTACAGAACAAGAAAAGCCAAAACACTGTTTGCATTATAAGAAAGATTACTGTAAAACCTAAAAATAGTTGGTGTTTATTCATATTTTTAAGGTACTGCATTACTTGATACATAATATTTAATCACAGTATCATTCAAAGCAGTCTGCCAGGGAAAGGGACATAAAATGTAATCTATGTACTGAGTAACTTTGTGTTTTGTTTATAAGACCTTATTTCTTGCTGCAGAGTTTCAAAGAAATCCTTGTCCCAATCCCACAAATCGCACTTGGTCCTCAAAACCCAAAATATCCTGGAGGAAGGAGCTTAAAGCTGCATGCAATTATAGATCTATCTCAAAATGTACCCAAGAGAACAGTCTCATCCATCTTTTTGCATTTAATGGACCATTTAATGGACATAGAAGGCCGACAGCAAGAACTTGACTGGAATATTACTGGTGTTAATGTTGCTGGTTTGTCAGAGAACCCCGATCATAAATTTATCCATTTTTAGTATATGTTTTTGCAGTTATTTATCTCCACAGAAAAGCCATCCAGTCTATATTAGTTGGGGTTTTTTGACTTTTTTTTAAACACACTATTTGCTGGAAGATCCTAAAATTGTTTCTTTTGGTCTATTATACAAAAAGTAAGATTTGAGTTGACAAAGTACCTCTTTCCTGTTTCAAAATGCATCTTTGATGAACCAGATGAGTAAATTGTGGTGGTCAAACATGGAGTGGCCAAAACAGAAGTTTTAATGCATTGTAATCCAAGTCTAAGAATATTAAAATTATGTGGAAAAAATTGGTGTAAATCTAATATTTTACCATTCAAGAATACATAAACTGAAGTTTGAAAATCTCTCCCCTTCCTCCCCCTCACCCTGAAAAAATTACAAAAAATAAATAAAATCCATCTGCATCACTTCCATTTGACTGAGGGCCAAAACTATACTTTTCGTAAACTGCCACACGAAATTCTTACAAGTTTTATAAAGGGCCTTAGGGACAGACTTTGGACACAGTAAATTAGACCATATAACACTGTTATGTTTTAATATTTGTTTTAGTACTGTCACACTTTGGTATTTTTCCTAAGGTTATAGCATTACAAGAATCTCATACAAGAAAAGAGGGGGGTAACTCCTGCATACTATTGAACTTGAAAACTTGGTCACATTACAATGCTAGAATACTCTCAAATTGGAAATGGTATTTCTGACCAGTAGCACCCAACTGTCAGGTCATTACTTATTCAGTAGAAATGTTAAAATCAATACAGAAAAACCCTAACCTCTTTATTATTTACATATAAATGAGCAAGAATCCCACAACACCTTTTGCTAACAATGAAAAATAGTTTGAAACAAATGACTCCATTTCCATACCCTGATGGGAGCTAGTATCTTCTTTTTGCATGAAATATTGTTTGAAACTAATCTGAGCACTTACTTAGAATGTTAATTAAAATGTATTAAAATATCATTAATATTATAAATATGTTTTTGTGAAGTAATGAATAACAGACAAGTTGAGAAAGTATTGAGTTGTTTGAAAGACACAGACAGCAGGGCTCAGATGGCTAAATGCTCCCCTGAGACACAACAGACAGCACAGATAAGTACTCAAGCTCAAAAACAATGTTATTTTCATATGGCAGGGTGTTGTTGTGAGATAATGCTTTTTGACTGTTTGCAGCTGAACCTCCCTTTCTAACACAATGATGTAACAATTAATCAATTGATTCAATTGTCACACTATGTCTCTTTCCCTCCCACACAAACACAGACACACATTATTCATAGATACAGCTGTTGGGTGAGCATTCTAATCTGCCGAATAACAAATTGATTCAATATGCTGTTGCACCTGCATTAACACTAATCGCATCAGAGGGATGCATCACAACAAACCCACTGACTCATTATTACAGCTACGCGATCTGTGAGAGAATGACTTAGTGTTAGGTCCAGGTTACATATTAATGAGAGAGTGAGGGGCAGAATGTCTCTAATAGGATCAATATTAGCCTTCTCAACTGGTTCAGTCTGCTTCACTACATAATGTCAATAATACAGCCATAATGCACAAAAGCATTTTCAAACAGTAGTAGAGAATGACAAATGGAGCCACCACCTTCGATTTAAAGCTTTGACATGCATACACACACCATTAGGAACTTCCCTATTTTTAACATCAGTGCAATGGTTGACATGCTGCATTTTTATGTATAGGACATTGGTTTTTGATCATTACATCGACAGTTCCCTGAGTGCAAATTATGTTTGAGTTAAAAAGACTTCATAAATGCCTTTGGTTGTTTGTTGATTCACTTAAAATGTAATCTAGGGCAGCAACAAAGACCTCACAATACTGGGTGGGGGTTGAGGTATGGGATTTGAATAAAACATTACTATATAAAGATATAAAGCATCATTCTTTAATGTACATGTCAGTCATTGCTTAGAATCCACTGTGGCCTCCCTAAACTTCACATTAGACAGATTCATGTGACATATACATCATTTTCTTTTTCCTTAATATAGTTTGTGTTTTGCACAAATATTGTGACAGTTCTGTACAACTTGATTAGGAATTGAAAAGAACAAATGGTTTACTTTTTTATCATCTTAAACCAAAATTATAAAAGGTAGAGTCAAAACAATTTTTGACAGTGATTCAATCTTTTTCCCCAGAAGATTAAAAGTTGGAAAGGATGTTCAGGCACAGTGCTCTGACATGATATGTCATTTTAACAGGCTGCTGTGTAAATCATCTTTTGTGAGCTTGTTAAAATATGTATGAGAAATTTGAAATGTGTGGATGTCAGAAAGAAATTTGCACAAATCATCTCAACAGTGAGGTCACATAAAAAGTTTGAAAAGCAGTCAAGAAACCAAAGTTCCAACCATGTTTCTGAACTTTGCTGATTCTTCTCACAAGACTTTACAAAACATCTTTCAGATTTAACAGAACTGAACAAAGCCTACTGCAGCATATAACCCATATAAAAAAATAAAACTACCTGTAGTAACATTGTTTAGGGGCAATGTCTATTGGGCTTAATGATTATAGATTTAAGAAAATACAAAAGGAAGTGTGGAAGTGGAAGGGGTAAGAGAATTGGGCTGTTGTGGCACATTTCTCTTTTTTGCTGGAGGCTATAGCAGCCTGAGGCTAGATAAGAAAGCATGATAGATCTGAATGAACCCTAAATCTATTGTCCCACTGCTTCCTATTTTGTCATTTATCTAGGTATATTAATATACCTAGATAAATGATTCTTCAGTCTAAATAGGAGTATATGATGGGAATTTCATGAAACATCAAATCCGTTTAATGACTTGGAAGTACGTATATCACTCTTGTGGTCTCTTGTTCTGAATAGGATAAGGAGTGTAGTACTTGAACCAGTGGCAGAACTGTGTGTGTCACTGCAGAACACATACAGTATTAATTCACTGTAAGAGAACTTCTATATGATTAAGTGTCAAATGTGTAGCAAGGAGATGCTGGGGCACAATGTTCCCTGAGCATAATGACAAAGAAAACAGACAAAATAAATACAAAAAGATAAATAGTAAATCGTTGTGGTTATAGCAAAAATTGTAGCAGATGTTTTTTGTTTGTACCTTTTAACAGAATGGTGGTCCATATGAATGAGCATTTGAGCTACTTGCGACAGACCCATTCCGCACATTTTATTACCTTTTAGTCTGTGGGCAAATGGCTAAGGAGGGTCATCATGTGTCCTTAGAAACTAATGAAGGTAGTTGCATTTACCTCAAATAAGAAATACACTTGTACTGAGCCTTAATAAGATGAAGACACCTTGACTTGACACCACTGACAAAATGTCTGTGGATTAGGGAAAGTAAATGGTGCATACTTCTGTGCTGCTCTTGAATCTTATTTTTGTTTTTCCTTTTTGTTTCCTACACATTGATGTCCACTGGGAATTAGATCCTGAATTTTATTTATCCCAGGTGTGCTGCATCATAGCACTTGACGTAGCCTACTAATAATACTTTTTTACTCTTGTTTTTACCTCATATTGAGTAAACTATATTCTAGCACTGTAACTCTTACTTGAGTTCAATCTATGGCTACTTTACTTGCCCCTGGTGTCTGACAAACTAAAGCTCATGAAGACTGGAGGAGATATTGTGGGAAGGTATAAGAAGCAAAGTGTCTCATTGAAATGTTTACTAATAATAGTGCAGTCCTAGAAGAAATCATTAAGTTACATTGCATATATACTTGAGTAATGTCTGAGAACCTTACCTGTTTTGGGGTTAATAGAGAAGAAATTCTGTGGGTTCCCTGCAGAGATGCGGTAACTCAGACGGGTGGGTGCCGCTGTAAGGTCAGGGTCCTGTGCTTGAATACGAATGACTGACACATCCTTTGGAGAGTTCTCCTTGACGACTGGGTGGTAGATAGGATCAGATGTGAGTGGAGCATTGTCATTGACGTCTTCAACCTGGTGGAGAAACAATAGCAAATCATAATACTAGGAGAAACAGACAGGAGAAAAAGACCAAGGTTGGGTATTGAACTTATATAAGCATCGTTGTTTGGATTCCGTCTCAATATCCACTATATCTTGGTTGGAAATTGATGTGTTGGGAACTGAACTGACAATGCTGATAAAACATGACCCTCTGAATCAGCATGAACGCTTGAAGAAAATGTCTTTGCAGATTTTAGGAGTGCTTACTAATCAAAGGACCCCAGGTCTGTGTTGATATGTTATTAATCACAACATGGAAATTTATTTACCAGAAAATGTCATAGATGTCACACTTTAAAAGCACAGTGAATTGATTTGCCTCCTAACAGCATAGATCTGTAATATTTATGGGAAACAGCGAGTTGATTGAGCGTTTGCTGAGAGGCACGGAGAGCAAAGACAGTTCAGTCACTGAATGAGAAGCACCTGCTCCTGATTCATTTCTCAATTTTTGTCTGTGATAAAAAGGCCAAGAGTAAAGAACCAAATCAGATCACTATACTCAAATATCCCAAGGTGAGAAAGGGATGCCGATTAAATATGCTTCTAACTTATGTGAGAGGGTTCTTCTAACAGTGATGAATTCCAGTTCTGAGACAAAATATTGTTTTGTAGCTGAAGCAAATGCAAAGAATGGTCCAGTGGTTCATTCAGAATAGAGATTGCCTAGCACAATGCTTTAAAAAGTAACACATGGAGAGTTTTTGCTATGTTACTCTCACTTCAGCTACAGCGCTCCCCAACAATAATCCACAAACAGCATAACCCCCAGCTATATGTTGACAAGCTGTGAATAACAATCACTGACATACAAAGCCCCTGACCTTTCAGCAGACCACTAAAACCTTTCTAGCAATGAACACAAAGATACTTGCTTAATACCACATACAATCAAAAGCTCTAAGTCAACTATTGGATTTTCTGTAGCAATTACCACAGGTACACGTCTAGCGAGAAACAAAAGACTAATTTGTGGAAAGCACCTTATACCCTGTACCATATATGGTGGAGAATCTGTGATGTGGTTCTGTGGGCCTGTTTCTCCATTGAGGGCCCTGAGAAGCTAGCTTAAAATATTAAGCTATTTAAAATTCCAGGAGGTTTAAAAAGTGATGCTTCTTGCCAAGAAAATGCCTAAATTCCCTTTAAAATCTCATTTTGTCTGTTATTCTTGAACTTTGTATAATCATATTATAATGTTAATGAATGGTCACACCTCTACATTTGATATTTTGAATGCACTATATACAGACAAAAAAAATCTCAGCAAGTTATCATTACCTGAATGAAGACTTCAACTGAAGCTGACATGGGCGTAACCCCTCTGTCTGTGGCATACACAGTGAGCCAGTAGGAGTTTTTGGTCTCACAATCCAAGTTACCAGCAGTATAAATCACCCCTGTTGAGGAAAACAGAAACATTAATGCAGCCGTGACTTGGTTAGACAATGCCAATGTATGTCTTTTAGGTGGGTGGAATGTAGATTGGGTATTATCAAAGGGATACATCCTTAAAAGGTCTCGTGGGAAAAGTCTTTGAATACTAAGTTTCCTGTTGCAAAGAGACAAATTTAAACTTAACTCTGTGTCCTGGCTTCAGTGACATTCACAGGCATTAGTAGCACCTCTGTAGTCACCTTCAATGCTTCAGCCTCTCTACTGCTAATCACAGCTGACCAAACTGCTCCCACTGCTATTTGCTCAGTGCTAAACGTACTCTGAACTGCCCTGCACCAAACAAAAAACACCCAGACACTCATACACCCTGACTGAGGCGTGTTTAGTGGCCTTAAGGAAGATGAGTAGCTGACAGCTTTGGTGACCTCTTCAGGGACAAAAAGAACACACACACACACAAGATGACAAATGGAAGCCTCTTTTATAACTTTCTATAAATCTGTCATGCTGCATTGCCTAAACTTTTAGGAATGACACAAAAACACTCATGCCTTCATGACCTAACAAAATCCTTTTTTTATTTTATATATGTCATTCCAGCACAGCAGAGCAAGATTTTAAATTCCAGTTTATTTAAATAAATGTTAATAAACTATGTAGAAAAAAGCAACTTCTGGTTGTATGAGAAAGATTTCCCTCTAAAACCCAAAAGTACCTATTGCTAGCAGGACTCTGTTTTCAGTCTCAGATGCTACATTGTTCACCTTTAAAAATTATCACAAATTCCAAAAACTGTTGTTTGATTGCAAATTTGTACTGTTCTGCCTGAAAACTCAAATTTAATACCTCTTAGACTAAAGTGGTCTCCTCTGGATTGCATCATGCTACTCACATTCAATCCTGCTCAAGCTGGATTTATTTATTTTTTTTCTCTTTTACAAAACTTTGTTATGATTTTGCCCAAAAACCGATTCATGTAATAGTACAACAGCATGTGGGACTGACATCACTGCATACAGGATCAAGTAAATTCAGCAGTACAAACTGCAGACCCCTGATAAGAAATACAATCCAATTATTGAAGTTCATATTAGACAAAACAATAAAGGTGAGGAAGGTTGAGAGTTTTACAGTTTCTTCAAGACGTTTGAGGAAACCTACAATCTAGTGCATTTTTGCTTTGCATAGCAGGTTATTCCTTCCAAAACACATGACATGCATTTTCCTAATATGAACAGGATTTCTTGTTTTTGATCTCTGATGTTTCGCTGATCTTTCTCTAAACTTTGCAGATGGGTTTTAAAAATTATGCTTGTTTATAAATATGCTTTGCTCTCTCTCAAAACTATGTTTCTAAGCTCAAATTTACCATCTCTCGCATAAATATTCTGATTGCATCATACTAAACACCCTGCTCAGTTTGTTCTCATCTGTTCATGGATTATTTTTATTGTACAACAAAATGCAGTAGCTCTTCCTAATATCAAATAAAATTACACTGTGTTACAGTGCCTTCTTTGCAGTGAAGTAACATTATCTACAAAGTTTATTCAAGATAAAGCTAAGTGAATTCAATAATCAGAACCACAGAATGTTGTACGTAGTAGATTCTCAAAAGGTAAAAGCTGATTTTTTTTTATTTTATTTTTTTTTTACGTTAAACCTTCCTGCCCACAGTCAATAGAGAGTAAGAAAAAGGTACAAACGTTTGTCAAAAAAAAGTACATAAAACTGCAATGATAGAGTATTTTTATGGTCTTGTTGGCCAAAATGATTCCTTTCATTAAAATTACGAAATATTTCTGAAATATCCATGCCAAATTACACATACAATTAAGCAGTGTGACTCATTACTGAAATAGATGACACATTTTCTGTAAGTTAAACGTATTGGTAATGTGCTTTATCAGTAAATTCTTATTTAATTTCATGAAACATGTCAAAGAGATGTTTTTAAAAGTGTGATATATAAGTAATCATTTATATATGATTACTATATATACTGTATGTATATATATATATATATATATATATATATATATATATATATATATTTGTCTGACACTATCCACAAATTGTGTATTGACATAGG
>CAEFZX010018207.1:0-13871 GCA_903066825.1 Alfaro cultratus
GATATATTTATTTATTTATTTTATTTTATTTATTTTCCAGGTGTTTCATAACAGCAGAATATGTGAACTTAGTAAAGGAACTAGTTCTTTGTCATATCATTTACTTTGTTTTTTTTTCCCCCTCCCTGATCGGATTTGATCCAAACCCAAAGAAGACAAAGAAATAAAATAAATCTTGCTGGGACTTTTCAAGCTTTATGTTTTCATGCATGTTGTTCGTGTCATTGCATACACTTTTCAGCTTTCCAGGTCTCAGTGCACACATTGAATTTTAAAGTTCATGAGAAATAATACAACAAAGCTTGATGATGTTACCTTAGACTCACCAGTCTAAGGTTTTTTATCACTAAACTAACATGACTGCTTGGCTTAGGATTTCAGTGCTCTATTACATGGCATCAAAATATAAATAAACCACAGAGTATGACTGAGTACATGGTTCACATGGTAAAGCCAAATAAAGTGTGCTAGGGCTGGCAAAAAAGGTATTACATGTTTATTAAGTGTTTTTATTATTATTATTGTCAAAATAACATGATTCAGATTACTGTTACCTAATTTAACTTTGTGTAAAACTATCTTGAACAAATAAAGTAGCAGTTTTTAAATAATTTAATTTACTTATAAAAGCTTTCTAAACTCACCTGGTCCTATTTAAAAATGCATATCAATGAAGACTTGAATTAAATTTTTCCTTAACCCTAAACTGGTAGAAAATACAGAAGCGTCCCTGTCACTGAAAAAAATATGTATTTGAACTCTGTTATGTGATAATAGAATCTTTCTGTACCAAAATGCTAATATATTGTGCAAATATGATAATATTTAGTACTATTGTGATAATTATGTTACATAAACATTATAATGTCATCCAGATGGTGGCGGTATGGTTTTACGCTGCAGTCACAATGAAACTCAACAGAAGGAAGACGTTAGCAGACCAGGTTCGTTTGGGATGCATGTGCTAAGGAAAAAAAAAAAAGGACAGTGCTTTGTTGCAATTCGTACAAACACCACGTCCAAGGAGTCTACATGCCACATGAAATTAAGTTTGCATAAACATCAGCTGCCTCTTTGCCTTCATTACACACCAAAAGGGTCAAGAAGTTTTAATAGACGCCTTATTGTACCCTGAGTAACAGCATATCCATGGTGGTGAAACTGATGACTCCCATGACTCTCCAGCTGGTCAATGAGGAAGGTCACCACATTTAGAGGACCGGACTGATTTCTCCCTCTGCAGTCCATTCTGTTTAGGATCCTGCTCAGAGTTTGCATACTACTGATGATTTCATCCACGAAGCGCAGCAGCATCAGAATCTCTCCATGTTGTAAACCAATCATGAAGGAACACTTTACTAAGCCCTGTTAGCCACTGTACAAGTCTTCATTATGTATGTCCAAAAGGCATACTATCGCCACCTTCTGGGTAAAATGATCACATTCATACTATATAATTATCATGTTACTTAACAGGACAGTTTTCAAAATTGTATTTCCTTCGTGACAGCAGCAAGTTTCTGTAAGACAGAATCCGTCTGACAACAAGAAGTTGGCTAAAAATCTTGACACGTTATCCATTCACTGTTGAAACCCTCTTGTTCTTGAAGGGACACAGGCTGGTGCATATGTGCTAGGCGAGAAGGCAGGTTACACCCTGGAGAGACACACAGAACAACCAACCATGCACACAAACACAGATTATTGGATAAAGTGAGACCTCTACTCAGATAATGGTACTCCAGACATTTATTTTCACATGTCTTTTCTGCTTCATATTTTTTGATAGATGAGACAGATAAGATTTTTTTTTTTTTCTAATTTCTTATTCTTTCTTATTTTTTTTATTAAAGAAACAATTGACTTCATGATACAATTGACTTCATGATTCATAAATATTTGTTTTGTATTCTGAGTTGCTACAATTAATGGTCAACCGTTTATGTTGCTACATTTAAGTTTACACTTTGGTGAAACATTATCCATCTCTACAATGAAAGTAGAACAGTGTAAGGTTTAATGTCATTAATCTAAAGTTGTATATGTCTGATTTAAAGGTGCGGCCAGAATATGAGAGTCAGTGCTGTGACGAAACTCTGCACTCCATTAGCAAAATTCCTGTTCCCTCTGTTTTTTGAACTGGAATGCTTCAACGGCCTTCATGTTTTTGCTGTGACCAACGATGAACAAACAAAAAAAAGCCATCTCCCTGCATGGCTTGTTTTATTTAGGAAGCTAAAACTACAGGGAAAAGGCAGAGCAAGTGCTAGAGAAATGGCTTTTGAGAAAAGGAGGCGAGCGAATGCAGGATAACAATGAGACGGAGAGCGACAGCTAGACGCTTCTGGGAGAGAAAAACAAGGAAAACAAGAGGAGGAGGAGGGTGAGGAGGCAAAAGAATAGACGAAAGAGAAAGAGAATTAAGCCAGATTGAGAGTGTCTGCCTCGGGTGGTACTAGTCACCCTGAATTATAAATGGTCTCTCACTTTCCAAGCCAAAGCACACAACCACAATAAAATACCCATGATGCATTTCCACTGGCAAACCTCTCCGCTCTCCCCTGGGTTAGCCCTCACGACTAATCTCTGTCCTCTGCTTTCCTTCTCTTCCATCACTCTTCCCGTCTTTCCAATCCCTGGAGTGAAGGATTTCACAAACTTTGCCCTCTTTCTCTCCACCCATCCTCCACACTCTGGTCAGTGGATGCTTCTTCTGTGTCACCGCATGCTGCAGAAACATCCCTTATGCCACCACTTCCCTTTATCGCTTTCCCCCATTTTCTGTAAGAAAGGAATGTATTGCATCGACAATCCCTAAACACCTTCCATACTCAGCTGGCCCAGTTTCCTTTTCCAGCCAGCGTTACACTTTATTCCTTCCCATTTTGATTGCTGAAACTTTCATCCTTCTAATCATCTTTTCCCGTGTGTTTGGGCCGTCCTCACCATGAGATCTACTGACGTTGGCAAAAGGCTTGCTTGATGACTAGCTTTCTTCTCTATATGTGATGTGACAAACCAGGATTAAGTCATGCAAACAGAAAACACATGCAACAGTGTAAACCAGACAGCCACACATTGTTGTTGGAGGATCAACTATAGTATTGGCTCCCCAGTAGTAGTGGAAGAATAGGAGAGTCTTTTGACAATGTCCAAAACGTCTGTAGTAAGGTTGCTGTGATTGATATGATGGTGGAATCCAGCAGAATGCATAGCAGACCTGCAGGAAGGCCTTCCATGAAAACAGGCATTGCAGTAAACCCCTACTTATTCAGAACAAAGACACCAGCAGCGTAATTAATGTGCTTACAGTTAAGAAGATTTTCCAAATAAGCAATAATTTTATGAGTCCTAGAGAGCATAGGGTGGTATTTCTCCCATGATGAAGTACTTTCTAAAATTTCATGTCCACCCTTTAGCGAATGGACTTCAGGTTCATCTGAATTCCAAAAATCAGTTTCAAGATCAGCCACAGTGGAGCCACAGTGTTTGTGGGGATTAGGTAACCATGTTGCCTGTGACCAGCTGAAATTGGCAAATACTTAAGAGTCCCTCTGACACCACTAATAACTGCCTAATATAGACGCTCACACACCAATATATCTTAATATGCATGAATATATCCAGCCTTAGCACTAACACAGAAGCTAACATCTGTAGTCTTCCTTAATTCTGCTCTTTGGGGTTCACCCAATCACAGCCAAGGAAAATAAATGGTGACCGTGGCAGCCAATAGCGTGTCAACTAGCAATCTGCCCAAATATTTCAGCTTTGCAAGCTACATTTTCTTTTGACTATTTTTGATATACTCAACAGAAAACACTGTTGGTGGTTTTCTTTGAGTAATTTGGAGTTACTTTCCACAAGAAAATCCACAAATAGGTGACGTTGAAAACCTAATCAACGAAAATGAGGAGGTCTTCTCTGAAGGGCAGAAATGTCCTGGAAGGTCCTGGAAGAATAAAGACAGTCTTGGAAGGTCCTGGAAGACACACAGGCCAAGAGAACCAGAATGCATTTCCTGTTTGATATATGTGACTCTCTTAACTTCTTGCAAGAAAACTTAGTCCAGAACAAACAGAAGATTTCTGTTAAAAAGTATGTTATGCTAATAGAGATTATTTTGAAAGCACATGACACTGATAGTTGTGAATAAAAATGAAGCAGAGGTAATTCTCTAAAATTATATGCATGAAGTGCAGGAAATGTGTTTGTAATTGACGCTCACTGTCAAGCTATAGTTATCACAAAATTACGAGAAAACCAGGACAACCAATAAAATGCAGATTTTTTTATGAAGAAATGTTAACATATCAATCTTTAATCTTATTTTCTATGTCTGGAAAAGAAACTGATGCAATTCCACTTAAACAAAATTTATGATCATTAAATTAAATTTGTCTGCCTAAATTCATTTTTAGCTCAGTAAAAGTTCAAGTTTCAGCTTTCAAACCACCCACAACATCTGGGAGCTGATGCCAGGATGTGAGGAGTTTATCTGACAAGCAGCTCATGATGGATGCATGTTATTGTTCTGGTGTTGCTAATCGCAGCATATGCATCGTACTATGAACTGAGGAGTCATGTGAGGTGATTGAGAATCCTCCACCTGTGTCCAGAGTGAAGCTAACAGAAGGAGACGGAGATTCCAAGCACATCTGTCCCTCTGTTATTACAATCCGTCTGATAATTAGATGGATTTCAGATGAGAGGAGAGTAACACATGATGCCAGCAGAGCACTGGAAAGACTCAAATGTTTCCTTTAAACAGTAACACAGCCATTAAAGTTATTTTAAATGAATTTATATCAAATTGATTATATGAATAGAATAGAATAGAATAGAATAGATGAAGTTTAGGTGTCAGAGCAGCAATGTGGTTAGACATTGAAACATGTACATTCACACAAAGACAAAAGTTTTAAAATATTTTAAAATATACAAATATGTACAAGTAAAACGTGATATATGACACAATAGACTGACAAAAACTGAAGCTTCAAAAGTTGCTGAACTCATTTCTGTCACTGATAAAGATTTTTGACCACAACTAAAAGGTAAAGCAACTTACAACAACTAGCAATGCTTTACTGTATTAAGGTAATGTATTATAAGGCTAAAAGATTATTTTATTATTAGACATTTTTATTTTATGTCTCTTTACATAACTGATGTGTTTGAAATGAGTGTAATATAAAAACTTTTAAGACTAATGAGTGTCATTAATACATCATAAAGCTGTTTATTGTGTCTAATTAATTATCTAAAGCTGATGATAGAATAAAAGAAAAAATGCCATATTTTTTTATATAAATATGAAAATTTCAAACAAAGTTCTGTATCAATGCAAAGACTTGATGATCCTTAAAATGATGCCATGTGACGACATCATGATGTTCATGGCACAGATTGTTGGGGTGCAGAGGCAGCAGGCGGACCTCCAGCCTGGGCTTGCACAGAGGGCTGTATGTGTGTGTGTGTGTGTGTGTGTGTGTGTGTGTGTGTTGGGAGTGAGGGGGTGTGTGTGCTGCATGGATCTGCCTCGGTGGAGCCTACGCTCTCTCCAAATGTCAGAAGAATATTGGACCCCAGGGGTGTGTTGGAGAACAAACAGTGTGAAACACACAGAGTTCACCTAGCCTTTAAATGTGTAGCTTTCACAGCGCGGAGCATGCTAGGAGCCGTGGCTCATTAGCATCCTTTGCCCGTTGACAACAGCCTAAAGGTGGCAGAGCGTGCCGCACATCTTCTGTGTTTTTGTTCAGTCTGAGGGAGCATGCTTGTGTGTTCTTTAGCTGTTTGTTATTTTGGAAGTGAGTCCTATTTTCTTCTTGGTCTGGGGGACATTCTCTGTTATTCCACAGCAATAAAATAAACATTTCTCCTCCTGTGGTTTGTTTGTCAGTAGGCTGCTCTATTACTGTTTTCATTAGGAAACATCTTCCACATGTGTGCTGTGTATTATCAACTCATTTTATCATCTAAAAGTTATAAGCCTTTATTTGTGATTTTGAAATATTGAGCTCTAGCATTTTCCTGTATTTACTAGGAGAATATTATGAAAGTTAGATTTTATTGGTCCAAATAACTGAGACTCTACATGTTTTGCATAAATTACAGTGCTATGGTGTGTGCAAACTAATTGCATTCCATTTTAAATTCAGTTATTGTTTTATAACTGAGAGGTTTGGATGAAACTTTGAGCTTGTTCAGAAAAATAGTGTCCATAGTTAACTTTCACTGAAACCAAAAGCTGCAGAGAAAAAGAAGCTTATCTAGATTCTACTGGATCAAGCAATAATAAGATCAGGGACAACTTCTACAGCATAGCCGGCCCAAGGCAGAAGCAAACTAAGTAGCCGCTTAGGGGCTAAGGGGCCCCCTCAGAGGAGCTGATATTTTATTATTCTATTTTTTTTTTAAATCATTTCTATGTCATTATAATATCAAAAACACACAATTTTACTATGAAGTGATTTGTTTTTACAATAATATATATTTGATAATGTATGTAGAAAATATAATTTTATTGATAAAAGAAAAACAATAAATTACTCTTGGCGGCCCCTGGTGGCCGCCCTAGGTACCGCACGTTTCGCCGGTATAATGAGCTGCCGTGCAACAACAGCACTGCCAGAGATCCAATAAGTTTATAGCAGGTGTGTGAATGATCTAATGATGGGACTGCTGATTAGCAGAACTAGAGGGCCCCAGAACCACTTCTCGCTTAGGGCCCCATGGAGGTTTGGGCCAGCCCTGTTCTACAGGTTCATGTACTGTGCGTTATCATCCACACCAATTTTATTATTTAATATATCCACACGGTTAGGCTCAAAAACATTCTGAAACCTGACTTAATTTAATTTAAAATACTTTACTAATCCTACAGAAAAATTGAGAGAAGTTGCAATTCACTAAGTGTTGCTCAAAGAGTTGTGTTTGTTGATGGCTATAGGCACAAAGGATTTCCTGTAGTGGTCTGTGTTACAGTAAATCATCAGAAGCCTCTGACTGAAGACACTGTTGTTGTGAAGCAGTTTCATAAAGAGGATGTTCAGTGTTGTCCATAATCTTCTTTCTTTATGAAGAATCCTTCTTTGCACAATAATCTTATAAATCACTGAACAGTTTAGCACCAAAATACTCAAGATCATTATTACAGATACTTAATGATCTTTAATATATTAAAGATCTGCTATTGTTTCAAACTTCCAGCCCTCTCAAGTCTTCTGGATCTTGATCTGGTTCTGGTTCTGCTCTGCATCTCCAGCAGCATTTCAGCTTCTATGCTCCTCTGGTTTGAAACAAACTTACAGAAAATTGCAAAGATGCTGAAACATTGAGTTCCTTTAAATCAAGACTAAAAGCGTACCTGATTAGTGCTGGCCTTGAATAACAGCAACTGTAACATTGATTATTAAAATCCCATTTATTTCAAGATTTTTATCACCAAGTAAAAAACTTGGTGATAAATAAAATATAAATAAAATATGTTTTATTTGTGTTGACTCTGATGAAAATATGACACTTAAAATGAGAACTTTACTTCAGGCCATTAAATAGCTTCTTTTTTTTTCCTAAAAGCAAAAATGTGATTTTAAGGAAAAGTTTTTTTAATACCTGGAAATGGTTTAAATCTGACAAACATTGTAATGTTTCAATGTTACGATTCTTAAATTACGTAACTAAAAGAAGGTGAAAGTGAAATGTGCTGACTTTGAGAAGAAACATTAATCATGTTTGAATTTTTGGATTGGATTGAATTGGACATAAATCTATGAAATCTAAAATTAGATGTTTAATTTTTGGGCAAGACAACCACTGACAACATTTGCTTCAAACAGAACTAAAGACTGTAGATCTAAATTATTTAAAAAAATAAAATAAAGGGAAAATCTACATTTTATGTATTATATTTCCAATTTTTAAAACTCAAAAAAATGAAGCTTGCTCACCTCAAACAATCATGGTTTACACAACTGAGAATATCACACACATGACAGAAAACTGCAATATTTGCCAAATGATCCTCAGTGGTGTTTTGGACAGAAACTGAACTTTTCTCCATCACTTCTCCTCTTTTTTGCTCTGCAGATGTCGACCATGTTCTACCACATTAAACACATGGTGCAATGTGTTCAGTGGGAGGTAATAACCGTAGTTAACTCCAAAAGCAGGAACACGCTGAATGGTGTCCTAATTGGAAAATTTTGAAAATTTGAGCATTTTGGTGTTTCATCATGTTATGTCAGCATGTGTGTTGTAACAGGGAGCTGATGAAACACCATAAAACAAGGGAAAGTTAGGATTAAGGAGCCGCAGAAATCTGAGGCTCATTTTCCTCTGAACACCAGAGCAGAGCGAGCAAACACACACATACACAGCCAGACTCTGTGTTTAATTATCTTGGAATGAAATGAACTGTGAGAGATGGCTGTGAGGAGTGTGTGCGCGTGTGTTTGTATGGATATGGGTGCATCTGTGTGCAGTGAACCTTTTCCCTGCATCTGGCCCTGCGTATGTGTTTGTGTGTAGTTGTTATTAGAGAACACGAGAGAGCAGTTGGTTATGGGAAAACAGAAGGAGAACTGAGCGGTAATTCCTCTCGTCATGAATCATTTATGAGCATTTATATTTGTGTGAACATGTGTGCGTGTCCGCGCGCATGCATGTGTGTGTGTTTTATAGTCGCCCAGCGAAGGATCTGCTCCTGTTCCTAGCAGATTACAAGATGTCCCTTTTTCTAGTCACCAACCCTGCTATAGCCTTCTGCCAAATCAAATAGTGATTATTGAAGCCATTTTTAATGTAACCTAACACTTCTCTGCCATAAAGCGATGCCACAGATCACTCTAACCTTCCAAACCATGTTTAGACTGTATTATAAAACTGAAATTACACAGTTAGGTCAGGGACTAGTGACCATTAGTATAAAACTCACAGAAATGCAGAACAATTTAAATTGATCCCACCATAATTTATTCATGTGAACATCATCTCGGTTTTATTTATAGGTGTTAGAGTAAAAGTGGGTGACTGAAAGTGTATGCCAAACTTTCTTAGTTTGATTTTCTCATATAAAAATTACCATGCTATAATTGATCTCTCAGATAAAATTCCAAGAAAGTGCGTATGAGTTTTTGTTTGTAATTTGACAAAATGGGTTTCAGTTAAAAGTATAGAAATACTTTTACAGGATATTTTTAAAATAAAAATGCAATAACACAAATATGCGGGTAATAAACCGGTCATGTTCATGACTCATGTTTGTCACAAACATAATGATATCTATGGAAAATTACTTTCATTCATTTTCTATATCTACTTTACCCATTCAGGGTTCCTGGTGTCCTTCTCCAGCCCCAGTTGTCATTTCGAGCGCATTCACACCAGCTCTATTTAGTTTACTTTAATCAAACTCTAGTTTGTTTGTTTGCGAGGTCCAGTTGGTTTCAGGAGGTGTGAATGTGTAATCAAACTCTGATGAAGACAAAAAAGTGAACTCTGGTCTGCTTAAGACCCTCAGTCTTGGTTCGGTTGAGGTGAATTCTGGAGAGGTTCGAATGCATATGTGAATGCCGAGTAGACCAGAGACTCCAGAAGCCAGAAGCAGACTCAGGGTCTTCTGGGTAAATACAAACAAGACAAATACGTGTGTCCGGTGCTAGCAGGAGAAATGACTCGTCGTCTTTTACCAAGGAGAAAAGAGAAATCTTCCAACTGCTAAAATCTGATGCCACTGTATTGTCGCTTGCATTTCTAGAAGAATTAAGTTGCGCTCTGCGTCTTCTTCAGAGGTTTTTGTGTTGTTTCCTTCAGTGGCTCTTGGTGCAGTGCCACCACAGGCGAGGAGGGGAACAGGTTTTTCAAAGGTCTTGATCTGTTTGACACAGTGTAGTATGAAAACAAACTTCACCAACTCAAAATAGAACAAATGTTGTGATTTTAGTCCCTAATAGATCTGAATCCTCCCTAAAATCACCCTTGGTGTCACCTATTACCAATTCTGTGGGAAGAAGCCACACAGCCTGGTGTCCCATGCAGTATTGAAATCTAGAACCTTCTTGCAAGGCAGTGGTTCTAACATCTGTTCCTCTTTGCAGTTCAAGAAAACTCCCTCTGCCGACTCATCTTCTGTTGCTGCCTGTGTTATTTTCAGGCTTGATACAGGCAGGTTATTTTTACACCATCATATTACTTCCAAAAGGAAGTAATATGATGGTAAAGACATCAGTAAAGACATACGAACTTCTCAGAGGAACTTTTACTGACAGATCTCTAATCCCAATGGTTTGTATGATATTATTCAGTGAAGTTCTACTTTTTAAATGATAGTTTGAATAGACGCTACTAGTCTGTGTGTGACTTGTGCCTCTGTGAAACCTTACATCAGAGGGAACAGCTGGGGGTATTAAACAGACATAGAATAGTTTCAGTGTGTTCAAACACTCAGATAGTCACGCTAACAACATGATTTGAAGATTATTTTTCTGCAGCATGTTTAGATGAGGATTTACTGCCAACAGGCTGTTTGTCTCCATCTATATTTAACATCTATATCATCTTTGAGCGCTATGGGTGATTCATCTGGAGGTAGTGGTGGCTGGAAGACAGAACATTTTCAATTAACCTACTTTGATCAGCCTCCTAAGTGTTTTCTTTTTGTGCTGGAGGCGATGTGGAGTCCCTCTGAGCGTAACACTGCATGTCTTTTTTAATTTGGCGTTCTGTTATCATGCAGGATCATCTCACACCCACGCCTTCTCACTGTGCTGGGATTAAGACAGCAGATTCCTCGCCACTGTCAACCTACACACTCCATTAACAGCAGGGTAAACTCCAGGTATTTGCTCTGGTTTTCTCTTCTCTTGAGTTCCCGCCTCATTCTAAAGCTGACTTCTTCTCCACTAAATGAACAGTTTGGAGGATTAGCCCAGTTTATGGACAAAAATCACCATTTTGGCAAGTCGAGCCATCTGTTGGATATCACTGTGTGCAACACAGAGCTTTTAATCCTGAACTGACATTTTACTGTCTTGCGTAATTGTTCACACCCCTTCAACTATCCATATGTTGCCCTATTTTGTGATAGACCAAACAAATCTGTGCAAAAAAGGAAGAAGATACACATTCGGTTTAGATTTTTTTAAATATGGAAAGTGTTGAAGGCATGCCTTGTCAAACGCTCATAAGTCATTTGTGGCACTTTAAGTCTTTAAGTTTGGGCAATTTTGAAAAGAAGAATTGGTAAAAACGATTTTAGATGTGAAAAGCTGGAGAGACTCACCCCAGTAGACATAAACACAATAGATGGATAACATCTGTGGTCATCAATTTTGACATCCTGCAACAGATTTTCATTTGGATATATATCTAAACTTTGACTATGCCAATCCAACACTCGAATATGCTATAATCTAAAGTATTCCATTGTAGCTCTGGCTGTATGTTTGGGTGGTTGTCCTGCTGGACGATGAAGCTCCACCCCAGTCTCCACCCTGCTGCTGTCTCCAACAGGTTCCCTTGCAGTTTTGTGTCATATTTAGCTCTATCCATCTTCCCGCTGTCTCTGACTAACCTTCCTGTCTGTGCTGAATAAAAGTCCACCACGTTTGGGAGTAGGGATAGTTTGGTCAGGGTGAATATTGGCGTTCTATTTATGGTAATTGTCCCCCATAAATTGATAATTTTAGTCCCTTCTGTCTAGAGCACCTTCTTTAATGTTTCTGCTGTGTCGTCTCTGACTTGTGGCAAACTGCAAACAGGACATCTTTTAGCTTTGCCTCACCAGTGGTTTTCCTGATGCCACTGTTCCATGAAACCCAGATTTGTGAAGGGCCTGACTAATCTTTTACCTGCCAATGTTTTTTTTTTTTTTTTATGCCTGAGCTCTAGCTCTCTGCAGCTCCTCCAGAATTAGGGCCTTTTGACTGCATTTCTGATTAATGCTGTCCCTGCCCAGCCTGCAGGTTTAGGCAGAGATTCATGTCTTGAAAGGTTTGAGGATGAGTCATGCTTTTCTGATGTCAGACAATGAATTAAGGAAAGCTGTGTAAGATGTTCAAACCTTGGAAAACAGATTCAAACTTCTCCATAACTTTCTCCCTGACCTGCGTGGCGAGAATACATGTTTTTAATTTCCATCAGCAAAGAAAAAAAAGAAGAAGAAGCAATGTTACATTTTCTTTCCATTTTCATTGCTACCTTCTGGTCGCTCATGTTAAATCTTGACAAAATGCATCAAGATTTGTGATTCTTCCCAGATGAAGAGAAATGGATTCTTGTGGAAGGCGCTGCATGAACATTTTACTTAATGTTTGGAAAGCGCCTTGCCATATTCAATCAAAGACACCCCATGGATTTCCCACTAATATAAAGGTAAGTTCTTCCTTAAGTGCCTGGACACTGCCAGCTAGGTACTACATGATGATGTATTTCATTTATACAATCAGGGTACAGAGGTGTTACTGTGTCAAACATGGTTTGGCAGCATTTGGTTAGCAGTCAAATGTAAGACTTGATTTACAGGGGCTCTCAGCTTACTGCAAGTGCAATCAATACAAAGCCCATCAGTGCCTGAAGTGGAATGAAAGGCCAGCCAAAGGCAGCTTTTTTACCATCACGCATATTTACTGTAAGGCTATGGCAGACAATTACCTAGCTCCTGACCTTAATCAACTTTAAGCCTATTAAGGCTGACTGGCAGGAGACAGACCAAACCAGAGGTCATCAAGCAACTTTTAAATGAGTGCAGTGAGGTGTAATGTAGGAGAGATTCAATGCAGCCTCCTAATGATGAGACGAGGAGTTAGCTTATAACTGGTCGATAAATGCTCTTTGTGGAAGACCATTTCTGTTCACTATAGAAGGAGACAGCTGAGATAAAATGATGATGTGGTTAGCTCCCAGTCACGGGAAGAAACTGCAGATCAAATGTCAGAAAATAAAAGATGTCATTTAGTTCTAAACTGGACATACTGGACATGACTTTGTTGGTACTATGTTAGGTTTAGGTTGGACCTGCTGTTGCCTTCAGAACCTGTGTGTTTCTTTCTTGGATGGTGTTGCCCACTATTGCACCACCTCTAGCCTCCTGGACTGTTGATAGAAGGCAGAATGGATCTATGTATTCTTGTTGCTTACACCAAATCATGATGTTTTGGCTGAAATCAACATCCACCAGACCAGGTGATGTTTTGTTCTGATGTTGCAGAGTTTTATGAGTCTGTGTGTTGCCAGGTTCCCTATTCTGAACTGACAGCAGTGACCAATCTACTTTAGAGTTCAGGGTGTCGTGAGTGCAGCAAATCCACTTTTGGATGAAAGAATTAAGGACTTTTTAGTGGTCTAGTCAAGGTCTGTTCTCACTGAAAACTTCTCTAATATTCAATATGATTAATTTTTTCAAGAAGGTTAAACATTCTCCACAGTGAGGCTGATGACTCTGCCAATTATTGCAAATCACTAATGGCAAAACCAGTTGTAAGGTTAAAGTTAAAAATGGCTTTTTTTTACATAAAGACAGGTTGGTTTGGATAACTTTATCCCTAAGTACCGGATTTTCCGGACTACAAGTCGCAGATTTTTTTCATAGTTTGGCTGGGGGTGCGACTTATACTCCGGAGCGACTTATGTGTGGAAATTTACACATTATTATATCATATCACATGTTATTTTCACACTAAACCGCAAGAGGGCGCTCTAGGCCTGTGTTAGCGGAGTTGTTTACAAACGACACAGGACGAAGATTTCATTGCATTTAGTGACTTGGAGACACGGATGGTTTGGTAAACCTGTTAGCATGTTATTTATGCTATAGTTATCTGAATAACTCTTAATATGTTATGTTAACATACCAGGCACGTTCTCAG
>CAEFZX010018208.1:0-43380 GCA_903066825.1 Alfaro cultratus
ACCTGACCACCCGCATGTTTCTTTTGTTTTGTTGTTGTTTTGTTTAGTGTTTTTTATAATCCCCTGGAGGAAGCGCTTTTTTTTTTTTTTTATTTTTTTTTTTACATATAGGCCAAGTAGTTTCAATTTGACCTCATCTGACTGGGCAACTTTTTTTTTCTTTTTTTTTTTGCATATCTTCTGTGTCCCTACAAAGCTTAATTTCTGTAAAGCTATGTTGTTTCATTGTGGTCATTTATTGTACTTTTACGGTCTACTTTCTGGAACGCCTCAGTGTTTTATTGTTTTGCCACTTTGTTGCAGGTGTGTATTTTTCTGTGGCTTTCAGGAAAAACTCAGTGGTCCCGCAGACTTTTTTTTTTAGTGAGGGATCCTGAGAAAAGTCAGTTTTGTTTTAGTAATCCATCCATCCATCCATAACCCCAGATCTGACTTTCTCCCGGGGTCAGTTACTACCATCACATGAAACTGGACCCACAGCTCACACACGCTGTCCTGTAGCGTCCTGCACAGTCCCTCAGACAGGAGAGCTGTTGGAAAGAAGTTGCCCCGCAGCTCAGAGGGGAGTAACATTACTCTGTGTTTACACCACGCCTCTAAGTTTACCAACAAACCGTGAGAAATTCTGCAAATTTCTGCTAGCTCCCAGACACAAGACTCGTCGAAAACTGGCTTATTTTCCAGCCAGTGACCTCAGACCTGTTGTTAATACTTTTCTGCTAAATAAACAAAGTAATTTAACTGCCCGCTCGGCTAAAACCTTCCCCTGGAAGCAATAGTTTAAACTACACAACATACAGCCACGTCATATCCCGAGCTAGCAGCTGGTGGCTATTTAACATCACAGCAACCAACCGTTGGTTCGGTTGTCAGACAGAAATTGCAGCCGAGCTAGCCCGCTAACATGACCAGATTATGTTTTGGCCGTAACCGCCTGACAGGCCCGAGTCAGTTGCACAAGAAGACGGCAATGTTAACCCTCACCTCTGCTTTGCTGTGTTCATACTCCTCGGTGTCCTGCTGCTTCCCCTCCCGGACGGAGAACCCCTCTCCTCCGGTCCGAAGTCGGGATTTTCTCACTTGCACGACACTAACCGCATATTTACTTCTTTCTGTGGGAGGTTGCCGTTCAACTGGCAGTACGTGTAAGGTCCAATGGACAATATCCCTCCCCAAAGTCCCGTCCCTGTTTTGCTGGTTCCGACGCTTCAAATCATTTTTAATCCTTTTTGCCGATCAAATCCCAGGTTGACGGGCTTTAATGGCGGCGGAACCGGGGGAGGGAAGCAGTCGAAGGGTTGAAAAATACTCTACAGGGGACAGCAGAGAGGGCTCGGAGCCGTGTTACAGTCAGAGGCTGGATCAGGATTTACCACCTGAATCTGCCGACTTCGTTGATTGGTTGTTTTCGTCTGTATCCATTGGCAATGACCAATCAGATTCTACGTCTCCCATTCCAACTGTTAAAAGGCTCGGAGGATGCAAAACAGACACGAATGTGTGCAATAAAAACAGCAGCATGCAGACTTTATATATTTTTTCGTTTTCTAGACTAGTGTGAGATTAAAAATAAAATATTTAATTTTTGTGCATCGTAATACGTTGCATTTATGGCAAACTGCCACGTGGTATCTCCTCAAAAGGGATGATGTCATCGTAAAAATACTGCAGCAAGCAGTCTGCAGCAATGCATAACAGCTTGTGCAACAGTTCTGTCTGAAATTATAATTGTCAACTGTACGATAAGATTTCTGAATTGTGCATCGCATACGAAAATCAGTTGCCAAATGTTTATGTTGTTACTGATAAAAAACAGAAACAAATGAGAAACCGTCATTTTACCACTTTGAGAAAGAAATGTATGGAGGTCTAAAAGTGCTATAACAAAACACCTAATTATATTAATACACCTAATGAGCCATATATTGGTCAAATATTGGCTCATTAGTCCACATGAATAAAGTAGATATTGTGGGGGGGGTTTAATACCCATATTTTTACACCACTAAATTAAATGTATGCTGGTCTTAAGTAACACAATAATAACTCAAAAATGACTTAAAATTCTACATATTTAACTGCACCACAAGTATATATGTATTTGTAGCTAACTGCAAACCAGTTTTTTTTTTCCATGTGTCTGTGAAGAAGAATGTATGGAAGTACAAATGTGCCCCAATTCAATAAAAACTAATTATTACTCAACCAAGTTAAAATTAAGAAAAGGTTGTAGGTTACTATAAATATTTTTAGAAGAGTCAATTAGAAGAATTTCACTGCAAATTTCAATATTATTTTACAAGTGCCTAATTATTTTTGGCCACATGCTACAGTAACTCAACAATTAATTGTATTTAATCAATACCTGCGCTTTAAAGGGGCAGTATTACATAGTGCCAATTTATAGCACAATCAAGTGACTATGTTACCTTCAATTGTTATAGAAATGTCAAATGACTTAAAAGAAACTAGACTTTGTAATTTACCACCTTGAAATTGGGCCTCATTCTCTTTAAAAACTGCTCTTTCTGAAACTCTGCCTTCAGGAAGTCATCACAACATTGCTCCTTTACTAAACCTCAATGTTTGTTACCTGCCGCTAGTCTTAAGGAGCTGAGTGGGGTAGTTGTAGATGAAGGGTGCTCTGTGAAGCAGAAACTTGCTTGCTTGGAAATTGCATCTCTGAGGAGGAGTTGCGTCTCGAAGGTGGTGCTCGATCCACCCAGGTGTTTGCACATCTGAAATGTTGCCATGGCAGCTTAAAGTATTTCTCAAACATGCATGAAAGAATCAAGGCAACACTCCAAGTATGTTTTTGATGAGGGAATAACATTATGTAAAGCTCAAACAAGTCAATTTTATGTAATACTGCCCCTTTAAAATAATAATAAAAAATCAACAACAGTCTTTTAGCCTTTTTTCAGTAGCCTAATAGTATGGTAGTGTCACAATTTAAAAAAAAGGCTAAATAAGTCATTATTTAATAAAATTGAAACACACCATCTGCTAAAACATTTTTATATATAATATACATATAATTATTTCACTATGCATTTAATTGTTTAATGGCTATTTATTTCCGCACATCATAAAAATATTTTACCCATCACATCCATCAAAGTCAGAAGGCGGAGCTAACACTTCTTCTTTACTAGCTGTAAAACTCTCACATGCCTGTGTTATCTTTAGGATTTTCTAAGGAGTTATATTTATCACACTGTACAAATACATTTTTGATTTGCACTACTTCTTTTGAAGTCAATTGTTCATGAGTGAGCTCTGCTTTTCCATCTGTAACACAGCCTGTCTTTTCACTTTTTAATTACCAAAGCTGAATTGAAATTGTATGGCAGTTCAAAAACTATGATTCAACAAAAATAATAATACATTTTAATATTAATAAAGTAATTATGAAGCTTAGTAAATATTCTATTTAGTAAACTAAACAGCTGTAGTCAAGACAACTGAACTAAACTTTAAGGTTAATCAATGAGGTGCTTAAGTTTTAAATGAGCCACAATGACAGTTTTAATTATTTTATGATGCAAAGAAACCATTAAATTATTGAATACAAAATCCAAGTGACTTCAAATTTTAATTAAAATTTACATTAAATTTTTTATATATTTTGAAAATGTTTCATTCTTTTTATAATTCTAATCTTTATAACTAATCATTTAAATATTTTAACTGCATCTTGCAGACAAGATCAAAATAACTGATACCATCTATTTTATGAGCAAAATATATTAACTTGTAGCCTACTTACATAAGAAAACAAAGGAACATTCCATCACATATGAACGTCTTATTTATTATCCCTCGGTTTATCCACCTCGTTCTCTGTGCTTAACCAAACAAGTCCTTGGTCAACTTTCATCATATACACAAATCCAGATAAAATTCCAGAAGATCTAAGGTGTGTGCACTGAACTTTGTGCTTTAAGGTGAGGTGATTATGTTACAGTCCACTCCACAGAGGAAGCAAAAGGTCACCTCGTACAGTGAGAGTACGTGAGTATACATTTGGATTATGCTGCAACTTGGAAACATATCGATCTAAACAGTGTAGATTCTCACATATGGTAACAATCTTCTGCACCAAGGAGCTGCAAAGTTTTCACCCGGGCCAACGCCCACAAAACTTTTATCAGAGGGTGTGAAGAACAAAGATTATAAGAGGACAATCTCTGAGAAATGCTGCTCTATACCTTCACATCACTCATCTGAGACAAGCTTATACAGTACAGTAAGTGCTGTTTATATGTTGTCCACTACTGTCTAATATACATTCATTATTTATTTCCTTAATTCAGTATTCCAAGGAAATTGCACTCCTCAAAAGCTCATTTAAGTCATTTCATTTTTCTTTGCACGATTGTTACTCTAGGTCATTTTGAGTGCCAGTTCCTGGTCAGTGATGCATTGGCATTACACATCGGGGCAAGGGAAAACAAAATAAAACAAAACACACACAAGAAAAAATGACATACAAACCGAGTGTCTAAATGAAGCCGAGCTTGTTCACAAGACAAAACCTCTCCCCGCCACAAAATATATCCGGTGCAGTGCAAGCTATGTCCATGCTAAATTTAACAGTGTCTAGAAATCACCGGTTCATGCAAAAGGTGTTCCACAACCCAGTTATCCACCGCTCCTGTGGGCGCCATCTGCAAACGCATTGACCTAAATGTCAGTCATCAACTTTTTCTTGAAGGCTTCTCAGTTCATTGGACTTGGGTGCATTTCCAGTTTCAAGCAATTAGGCAACCAAACCAACATTGCAACTTTAAGATAGCAAGAGAAATAAACTCAGGATGCAGGTAGACAATAGGCATGGGCCGTTTACATACTTATTAATTGTATTCTGAAGTTTTAAAAAGCTACGGTTTTTAAATATTGTAAAATATTTTACAATGTTTTCCCAAATACGCCAGTTTAGTCTTTTCAATACTGTGCAAAAGAAAATGGCAGTTTTTAGCAACC
The DNA here is from genome assembly GCA_903066825.1 of Alfaro cultratus. Lineage (NCBI taxonomy): Eukaryota > Metazoa > Chordata > Actinopteri > Cyprinodontiformes > Poeciliidae > Alfaro > Alfaro cultratus. The sequence goes on from CAEFZX010018208.1 coordinate 4,987, forward strand.
TCATGGTGCCAAGAATAACATCCAATCTGTTAATATTTCCAGTTTTCATAAAGTCACATTTTGGAAACAGCTCTTTACTCCAGGTTATCATACTTTGAGAATTACTGACCAAATTAACTAAACTCTTAAAGCTTTGCTGTGCAAAGAACAGAAGGGCTCTGGGTGACACTCTCCTCTTTTACTGTGCACTGCCAACCAGCTTCCTCAAAGACACTACAGCACTTTTCCCTTGGTTATACCAAACAAATTAAGTTATTTGTAACCATTTCCCATTACGAAAAGCACACAGCACAAACGCATAAATCTTGGCACTGTCACAAAAGGAGTAGCGTAGTAGACCATGTACCAAAGTAAAATAACAGAGGTTTGAGAAAGTGTTATACCTCTAATAGTCAACATAGGAAGATTATTTCAGTAGCAGTAAAAATGATTGCCTTTGCTTTGTTAATGAATTGATTTAGATTTGTTTTAAAGCTTTGTTGAAATAAATTGATACCATAGTAATTTTTTTAATTGAAATTAAACTGGCCCATGCCTATTCCATGGAAAAATATTTAGGCAGTGAAGAAATAGTTGCAGTACCTTAAAGTTAAAAAAAAAAAAAAAAAACAAACAACAAAAAAAAAAACCTCTGGAAGCTGATGATGGAAAAGACAGAAGATGTTTATCTACTTTCACTGCTCTACTAAAATCTTGATTCTGAGCACAGACACAGACTGCCCAGAGTGGAAGGCACTGTATACCAAAGCAGGGTCATGATGTTTTATGAAAAAATAAAAATAATAATCACATTATCTAGGTCCACACACACAACGATAGCCCAAGCAGATGAGAATGCGTTAGCGCTGCTGTTAACTAAGCAAAGACAAGAAGGCATTTCCACTGTCAAAATTGACACACTCCAGAGGCCTTTCATTACAGCTTTCATAGAGACGTGCCGGTAATAAAGCGTGCTGGAAGTGGTTATATGAGCACTGTCAGTAGTATTGAGACAACCAGCACGGTAAAAATGAAGGTAGCAGCCGGGTTTTTATATGAAAACGAACAGATAGAAGCAACTTTTACTAGTGGCTCTCTCTGTGTTGCAGCAGCAAAGGGAACTTTAAGCATTTTGTTAGTAAAGCTACAGTACACTGTGTTTGCCCCGTGAACCCTGTACAATGCAAAATAAAGACAGAGAAGAAAAAAAAGAAAAAAAAAGGACACAATATGTCAGCATTGGTAAAGCAAAAATAAAAAGGAATCTTAAGTTTTAAGTGCAGCAAAACACATGAACATAGTCCTAGAGACGAGTCACTAATATTCTCAAAGTAGAGAAACTGTTAATGTGACAATACATATACATATTATGATTATAAAGCACCTATTATGGAAGTGGCAGAGTAAATTTGACTTGAAATCTATTCATCGTTTAAACAGGCAACCATTTGCTTTAATCATCGGACGCTGTAGAACAGAGTCAAATAAGTCAGTAATCATTTGCCTTTGTTTAATATTGTTTAAAGGCAGCAGAACATGTCCCTTTACTTTCTTAAAGGGATTGCTCAAAAGGGAAAAAAAAGGAATAAAAAAATAAATTGTGCAAGAAGTAATGCGAAAAACGACGCTTCAGCCTTTGATGCAAACGCAACACAAAGAATGCAGAAAAACCAACGTAAAGAGAGTGTAGAGCTGTTTTATCACAAGCAAGTTAGCCAACCAGCTGGCAGAAATTGCTTTGTTGAATCCACATCTGACTCGGAAATCAGACAGGTCCACATTTAAGTACCTTCAATGGCCTCAAGAATATATATATATATATAAAACAAAAAAAAAAACAGACAAGTTTTACCCCAGTGAGACATATCTGCAAAGCCTTGCAAGGTTTCCCCTAAAATATGACAAACTACTCAGTGGGAAACCATGTGTGTATGCCTTTCTCTTTCAGGACTGGCACTTCCTTTTGTCTACATTTTCTCATCTTTGATTGCTTCAGATTCCCACCATTAACAGGTGTGTCGCTGACTCGTGTCCCTCTCCCATCTCGTAGCGTGTTTCTATGTCATTTGTGAGTCGCGGGCGTCCCCGTCGGGGCCGAGGGCAGCCGGTCGGCCTTGAGCTAAAACGCTGGCTGAGACCAGAGGCAAATGAGACCCTTCGCTCACTAAGTTTTCGTATTCACTACTGTCCTCGTCCGCATCATCTTCATCCTCCTCCTCGTCATCGTCATCCTCTTGCCCAGCAGCTTGTCTGTCTAAAGAATCAGAGCTTGATCCATCGCCGTTGCCGAGGTACGGGGTGCTGGGAGTGCTAACAGGACTTAAACTGGCACCCAGGCCCATGCCTTGCCTGAGACCGAGTCCCAGGTCTGTCTGGACGGGGGCCGGGGACGGGTGACCCGGTGAGCCCACAGCTTGGGGCCGAGGCAACAGAGCAGCCCTGGTCGGCGGGGAAGAGGAGGAGAGCAGATTGTCGTCTTGGGATAAGAGGTCAGTGTATGATGGGGGGTTTGGTGAGATACTGGGTCGCTCTGGGGCTGAGGGTGCGTCAAAAGCTATTCTGGAAAGAATGGAGGACGCCTCGCAGGGTTCCGTGTTCTCTTCAGGCGGGGAGCGGGAGTCCTCATGGAGTCCTTTACAACAAACAGACAGGAGATAAAGTGGACCAAAGTTTTAATTTTGGAGGGAGAAACGCATTAAAACAAATCATCCACTGGTGAAGCATTTAGAGTGATGTTAGAGAAAATGAAACTATAACATTTGCTGTCAGATATTGTGCCCTGCAAAATTTTCAGACCCTCAAACCAACAAAAAGAAACGCTTCTTAATGAAGTGAAAGGAAGGTTTTTGCCCATTCTTATTTGCTCTGTCAGACAGGATGGAGAGCATCTGTTAGGTTTGAGTTTAGAGCCCAAAGTGGATACCTACTTCTTTCCTCTTCTGCAGCTAAACGTTTCCTGAGAGCGATCTGTTGTTTGAGTTTGTTCACCTCGTCTTGAAGTTTTTCTCTAACACGTTCACTTTGCTCCACCTCTCCACAAACAGCCTGAGGATAAGAGAAGAAAGTGAAAAGCATGTTTACTGCCTGAACTGTTTTACATTGAGTATTAAGCAAAATTTCAACACATTTACCAAGAAACTCACCTGCACTTTGTCTTGTAGGGCACTGTAGACTTGGAATATTGTTCGGATATCCTTCATTACACCATCTTTGTCGAAGAACTCAGCACTGAGGAAATATTAAAAATCAAATCTTTATTTTGTTTTTGCTGATACAATGATTGCAAAGTACGGACTTAATTATATATATATATAAAAAAGATCAGCCAAAGCCACGTCTAAGACATTAAAATGTAAATACTGCAAAAGATTTCCTTTGCATGTTGGGTGAGGACATTTGGACAGGAAGGCCTGACTAAATCCAAGCGGTCTGGTCGAAGCTGATCTGCAGTAGAAACAGTGGATCTAAGTTTAGACACAAAGACACAAGCCAACGCATGTGCTGGCTGTCGCATACCAGCCTTCCCCTGGGCTCAGCCATCAGCCCTACACCATCTATAATGTTGAAAGGAAAGCTAGATGAGTGCATTCAAATTAGGGTTACCCAAAAAAAAAAGAAAAAAAAAAAGCTAGCAGCCAGATACCAAAGCTAAAATAGTATAGCAATTTAAATAATAACTTACATAAATATTGATGCCAGTCAGCATTTCTGTCCACCCCAGTTACATAACTTTGAATAGCTGTAGGCTGAAAATTTCTCTCTCTCTCTCAGCTGAACACATGGAGGATGGCTTTAACAAAGGGATGCAGCTGTTCCCAGGATCAGACCAACTTCATTTTGTTTTATTATGCTAATATTAACAGCTGCTGCAAGTCATTTTATGTTGATGTTTAGAGCGAAGAGTATACCACTGCAAGAAGTGGAGCAGTTGCACTCCTACACCCTTATCTGTCGTTGTACAGCTGCCACCAAATTTACTAATACAGCTGACAAGTTAAGATTTAAAGTTATCGTTTTACACAGACATGTTCAAGTCACATAATTTGAGAGACAACTATTTTTCCTTCTTTTTTTTATTCAGATTTAATTTAAAAAATATGACAAGTTCAAAGTAAATTATCCTCTTCTCAATAATAAATGGAAAACATTTTTCTTTTAGCATTACAGCCATCAAACCCTTGTTGACCAGATATTGGCATGACTGTTAATCTTTAGCTCTCTACAGACATGTGGTATCAAGTCAGAACTCTGGTTTGGCTACCCTGCTAGCCAGAAACGTAAATATTGCTTCCTTCCAATCAGAAGAAATGTTCAAATTATATTTTAACTTAATTTTGGGATTGACTGAAGACATTAGAAAACGTCACGTGCAAGTTTTTTTGTGTGCTCAAGTAAAAACAAATTCCGTTGGTTCTGTTGTTGGATCTTTAGAAAGTTATCTCCTTCAAACATCAGTATGAAGAATCCATCACAATTTACTAATATTTGGGTGGCTCAAACACAAAGAATTTTTTTTAGCTCATTGCTAATATATCAATAGCAATTAATGCTCTTAGAAATATGCTCTCTTACTTCAGTTTTATTTAATTATTTTTCTTAACTTGTGAGTTGCAGCCACTACATTAAAACTATAAAAACAACTGAGTATTTTCTGTGTTGACCAGAGAAGTATTTATCAATCCCTCCGGGAAGTTGCAATGTTGCAATTGCAAATAATAATGCAAATTCACTTATTTGCGAATTTCACCAATCACTGCAACTTTTCCACAAATCGGACCAATCACCTTAAAGTTGTCTGTATTTTTCTGAACAATCACTGCACACGGCTGAATTCCGACTAATTCCTTTAGGCCGCTTCTAATTTAACTTTTATTTTCATAATATCCTTTCAAAACCAAACCTGCAGGATGAAAGCATGTGTGATGCTAAATGGTAATATTTCATGGGTAAGAAAGCTATCAAAAATAGTGAAAAGGCAGAAACTCATGCATATAACTCAAAAGTTGCACATAAATACAATTTGTAAATTATTAAACAACTTTAGTTAAGTTGATTAAATATTTCCCTCTTTTGATTTTGTTTCAAAAAACACTTTAAATCTGTTGTGCAAGATCTGCTTACACTGTGTATACAGTTTATGTTAACTTGAATGATCAATACAGAATTCTTCTTTTGAAACTTTGATAACTCCTCAGTACACGAAGAAGGCACTTGAAATGTTATTTGCGCTTTAAATAAGAACTATGGTAAAATTCTGTCTTCTTTTGTTAAAATTGCATGCAGGAATTGCAACTTTTTTGTGAAACCATGTTATAGCAAAAATAAAGTTTGCAAATTTGGCCACAATCTTTTGGCAAAAGGTGATGCAAAAATTTTGAATTTTAAGCCGCAATATACAGTATATATATATATATAAATAATAACAACACTGCAACATCCTGGAGTGACATGTTTTTGAAGCTCTTTCTGATCACTTTTGCACACATTCTGTAGCCAAAGTGAACATGTGGAATCCCATCAAGTGCAGATGGCTGCGGCACTTTGACATATATCAGGAGATAATAGTGACCAACTGAACTTTGTTAGCAGTGGCTCGGAAGTAGCACAGAAATAGACCTGAGACTTACCCGTGCTCTTTGATGACCTTGGCATAGTTGAGTGAGGTGTTGGGTACTGAGGAGAGTTTGTATTCCTGCTGGCTTGTGTTGCCGAGATTTGGGATCGTGAGTATAATCCTCTGGTTGTACCTACTGAGAGGAAATGACCAGTTAGTCCCTGTAAAAAAATGGCTTTTCAAACCATGGCGTATATATATATATATATATATATATATATATATATATATTACAACCAAAATGACAACTTTGCAATACATCACACACATTTTACTACTCAGGTGAAGGTTTTGTGTTTATGCCTTTTTTTTTTTTTTTTTTTAAACTCAGAACCTTAAGATTGGTGTCTAAAATTAGAACACGAATGAGTCAAATTGGTGGATCGTTAATAGAGCTGTGAAGCTGTTTGCAACAAAATTGACACTAAACTTAAAATTTTATCTGCAAACATTCCAGCTTTTATTTTTCCAACACCTTCACCCCGACTCCGTCACCTATTTAATGATTCTTTTTCCTATGTTTCCAGTGTAAACGACTAAAACAGGTAGTATAATATTATCATGCACACAGCTAAAGCCATTAGTATTCATAAGGCATAATTACTTGTAGCATTATACTACTAATTCACTAAAGGTTGAACAAAGCAAAATAGGTAACACACTTTCTAGGTTTGCTTCAGGTGGAGTAGCTTTGGCCTTGCATAACTCACTTAAAACCAGTTGGAATGCGGATAAGATTTAATGTTTGTTAAAGTGACTCATTGACCCCAACTTGTCATTCTATACTTTTTTTTTTTTTTTACATTCTACGATAATAATGGCTTTGCTACAGCCTAGCCATCAGAGACTAAAAGAATATAAGCATACATCTCATAGAAACAGAAAGTCATGGATTACTAATTGGTAATTAGTTACCTATTTTTTTCTCACCACTGGACCCCAGTCCATTAATAAATATCCTCCAAAGAAAGGCTGGATTCTTCCCCTATTCGTTTCTGTGTAAAATATGCTACTACAATAAAGGTGAAGTCATTTTAAGGCATGCAACATTTATTTTCCACAAGAGCCAATATATTTGTCTGTGTTGCCAAGTACTCCAGAAGTGCAGGATAATATTGAAAGAGGTGTAATTTAAATTTAAAGAAATAATAATACTTTAAACAAAAGACATCTGCAAAAAGACAAAACTAATTCACTAGAAATGAACTGTGGCAGATGGCATGACAACATGTCATCTGACAACATTCTGAAGAAATAATGTGATTCTGTGGCACCTTCGGTTCGGCCTGAAGAGCACATACTCCAGTGCGTGCGTGGAGCTGTTGGCTGTAGAGATGAAGCTAAAAAGAAGGAAGACGAGGTCGGGCACACCCAGCAGCTGAGTGAGCTGTTTGTGGATGATCTGCTCCCTGAACGACATCTGCTGCTGCGTGTTTCTCCGGAATCGATACCAACCAATGACATTCTACACAATCAAAGATACGTTTGTTTGAAAAACAATTGGATTTCATTCACATGTTTAAAATACTGTACAGAGAAATGTTAAAATCCCTGTTTGTAGTTAATTTAGTATGAATATGTAAAAATATACATAAAATATAAAAACGAGTAATAAAAAAAACTGAACTTATTTTTTTTTTGTTTTTCCATTAACTTGAGAACAATATCTGAATGTAAAGAAAGAAATTACTCACTTTTCGCCGATCTTTAAGAATGCTGTTGAGATTTTCCTCACTGACCGTACCTGCGTAGTCGTAAAAGCTGAGAAGAGGGGGGGAAAGTCAGTTTAAATTTATTCATCAGATTCATACTCCTCTTCTGACAGACCTCCAATAAAATCTAGTCTTGTCAGAGGGAGCCATCTACTGTCCACTGTCAAATTTAAATTGCAAGGTGACTAAGACATAAATTGGCATTGAGTTGTTACAGCAAATATCCTCCCACCAAACATACTACATACGGTTTAACATGCACAAAAACTGGTTTTCTTTAAGTAATAAAGCCAAACATCCTGCAACCCATTATCAAAATCTAAATCTGCAGATTATCATGCAGAAAAATATTAACAAAAGAAGTTTAAGTGTAAAAAAAGCTATTGCTTACCTAAATAAATGTGCACAAGGGTCATGATTATGAATTTCTGAAAGGGAAAGAACAACAATATCTGTTTTAGCCACAAGTAATCATATCTATACTTTTTAAAGCATTATCCAAATGCAAGAATAAGTGTGGAAAAACACAGCAAATAGACTAAACTTTTTAAAGCCATCATTTCACTTTATATGGTGGCAAACAGAAATAATAATAATAATTTAAAAAAAATAGTAGTAACATCGTTTCTTTAAAGAATGGCTTGATTGAGCAAATATGTAGAACTCTGGAAACGATGCTGATATGTGGGTGAAGGGGAATAATTCATGATTATCTAGAAAAATATGCAAAAGGTTGACCATTCAACTGTGGTATGTTGACTCGCTTAAATCAGTTGACATCCATATTATTAACCTGCTTACCTACTACCTGCAGCAGCTCCGAACTGCTAATCTGTGCATCACTGATGCTGACAGTCTCTTCCTGCCTTACATCTCCTAATAGGAAGCCCTCCTGCAGAACAAAATACATTTTCACGACCCAAAGTGGAGGCATAATTATTGAATTCACAAAACCGCTTGATAAACATTTGTTTCAACACAAGCATAAATACAAATTGTATTATCACGATTCATGTTGCCTTTAAACTAGACTCTTTTTGGAAATCTATACACATTTACAGTCATTTCTGTGTCTATTGTTTAAGCAGAGGGGAAAAATGCCCCCAGCTGCTCATCTGGAGGAATTTACCAGTAAGATTGTAAAAAAAAAAAAAAAAAAAGACAAACATAAATTATGTCAAAGCCAAATGTCAAACCACAGCTGTAAGCAGACTTTTGGTTTGACCTATATACACAGAAGAGCTAAAATATGTGGCAATGATGACCAAACATCAAAGGTGCAAAAACGGAAGTGGTCCACCTTAAGTCAAAAAATACCCTAAAGCTCGCTTAGTACAGTCTGCACTTTAATAGTGCACAGAAATACTGATTACATAGCATTGCATCTAACCAAAATGATTTATGAAAATCAGTGTTAACCAAAGCTCTCCATCTAACCTGACAAAGTTTGAGCTATTTTACAAAGAAGAGGAAATAATGTATGGCTCTGGAAATGCAAAACTAGCATAGACATACCACAGATTTAATTACAACACAACATAGGTAGCTTTGCAAAGTACTGACTCATGATGCTACATACAAATGCATGCCACAAGTACTTATTTTCTTCTCTCTTTTTGTTGAAAAAACCCCCAAAACATCTCAATTCACTACTATGCACTACTATGTGTTGATACATAACATAAAAATCAAGCACATCTTGATGAAATTTGTAGGTTCAAATATATAGAGTCCAAGGGGAATTAATATTTCAAGGCATTGTAAGTGAAAAGATCAAATTTAAGACTTAACAATTCCAGTAATTCATTAGGTGGGACATGAATACAATAACTTTTCACAGCTTGTAAGCCATAAGTTTTACTCTTGTAAATTGGGTTAATGCTACTTGACCTTTAGCTCAGTTCTATACAATTCCTTTATCTGCACAGAGATGACAGCTGACAGATGTTTAGCCAGGAATGCAGTTAAACTTGTACTTTGCCTTGCAGGAACAAAGCTCCTGTCAAGGCCCACTTTTTAGATCTCGAAGATGTAAACACACCAGCTGATATTACCTCAGCTGACATGATCCTTAATGTTAAAAGTTTATTTTACTTCCATTTGTCACACAGTGCAACTCTTGACTTTTGACAGAAACCAACCCAAATCAATAAAACTAGAGAAAACAGAATGATATTTAAAAACAAGTTGAGCAACAGCTATTAGCAAACTGGCTAACAAGCTAACTTAGCCATGCTAAAAAGATGTAAGGAAGCAAGAGTTATAACTTTCGTTATTCGATCCTACCGGCTAACATTTAACCGTGTTGCCCCTTTATAAAAAAAACAATCAGCATTTTAATGCTCAAAGACCGACGTTAGGAGCTGATATTACCTGTACCGACACACGGAAGTCAGTTGACTTTGGCTATCATGCTAAGTAGCTAACTACTGGATATTTCCTGGAAACCTAACTTTCCTTATAGAAGTATGTATAACTGTATAACATGTGTTTATGCACACAGCATCCTACATTTAATTATACAAATTTACATTATTTCCTGCTAATGTAGCACATTAGATTTTCAGAAGGTTGACAATCCTGTCTTCGTGTTTCTCTAACCATAGTATACAAGCCGGTAGATAGACGGAACCAGGATGACACAGGAAAACAACACAAACTAAAGCCATCAATAAACCATAATACACACCAACGAACCACACAGACCTACGTGAGCACGAAACCGTGGCCATTGGAGACCATTTTCCGCCAACTTACATGATCTGAGTTGCTGTTAGCGCTGTGATAACACACAGAACTGAAAGTGTAGCCTGAAATGGATGCCGCCATGATGGAAACATCCCTAGCAATCCCAATGCCCCCTACGTTTAAGGACACGCTCCTTTTGACGCGATTTCTTGTGGGAAATGTAGGCTGTCACTGCTGTGAACCCGCAGCAGCATGGCAGATGCCGGACGGGGCTCATGTGGTTGTGAAAACGGCTCAGATTCAGAAGAAGATAAATGTTCCGATGGTGATTTCGAAACGTCAAAACTCGGAACCAAAGAATAGTAAGAGTTGATTGTCTTAATGTTTGCATGAAGATTGATATTGACGGCTCAACGTGTCAGTTAGCTGGGAGCTACATGTTTTTAGCTTGAAGAACTGTCACTTAGTGTATCTGGACATTGCATTGATTCACTGGGGTCAACATTTTTAAAAAAATATATATATGATATATAAGTACCTAGAATGAAGTTGAACTGTTAATGTAGCTTATTAGCCTAAACACAGGCTGGCTATGTCGTCACTCTTTTGGTGCAGACCATTGCAATAAGTTTATTTATGTCTGCTTATTATCTTGCTTATGGCGCGTGTCCCTGTCTGTGCATTTTCTTTTTTATAAGGCAACAGTATTTTAGTTTTTTTCCGTCTTGAGTGTTGCATTTGCTTACACTGGTTTTCAATGGTTTTCTTATTCTACAGCTGGGAAGAAGCATACCAAAAAGAGCTAGAGACGTTTAAAGACATTGGAGACGTTGGCGAAATATGGTAGGAAGAAGTTTTCTGTATTTTTATTTTTTTTTGTGCTGATCACTCTTTATTAACAAATTGCCGCATGGTTTTTTTGAGCAGCTTTTCAAATGCTGAACTATTTTGTACTGTGGTAACAGATTTACCAAACTGGGTTGTAATGAACAGTTGAAACCATTACGTTGGAAAAAAAAAAAAAAAGTCAATTTCTATTTTTCTCATTATTTGACATCAAATCTGAAGAAACGTTTTTCTGTTCTAAGAGATTATTACAAACAGTATTATTTCTGAACATTTTCTGTTATTTTGTCAAATTACCTTCTTTGTCATTGTAAAGTGACATCAGACTTTACAGTCTGATGTCACTGTAAAGGTGGGTTGAAGTTTGCCCTGTATATTTTTTGTTTTTTATGTATTCAACCTTTATGTTACCAAGAAAATCCCATTGAGATAAAAAGTCTCTTTTGCAAGAAAATCCTGGCAGTATGCAGAGGTTACAGAACATTCACAGTTTAGCTTTAAGATAATTCATGTTATTAACAGCAATATCGACCCAAATTTTTATATCAATGCACTGCTGTTTAAATCGTATTATTTAACCAAACAGCAATGGATAAGAATGTTTTTGTATTATTGCAATCTTTTTTTGTTTTTCTTCCAAGTCACGTTGCAATCCAGTTTAGTCTTTTTGATTGTGGTGGAATCTGGAAATCATATTTACTGATTTGATTAACTTCCATGGACTATTTTTATTTCTTTTTTTTTTACAATTTTATCTTTACAAAACAGCATTGTAACCAATCATGTCTTTTTGCGCTCTTTGCATTTTGGTTTTCAAAATTTACAAACAAAAAAAAATCACCATAACTAGATTCACCAGCAATTTCCGCAACTTGAAATAGTTTTTTCTTCCTTTAAGGTTTGGTGAAGAAAGCATGAATCGTGTCCTGCGATGGATGCAGAAAGCTAAGATCCCTGAGGATGCTGCTATTCTCGACATTGGCACTGGAAATGGGGCCTTCTTGGTTGAACTGGTGTGAGCAAAGTGAAAATAAATTTTCTTTCTTGTCTTTGCTAAATATAGCATTTTGAATATAAACATTTAAAAAATGATGGAAGAATTTCTAAAAAAAAAAAAAAAAAAATGCTCTGACATGTAAATATGTTGCTAATATATTTTACAAATTTTTCATCAAAATGTGATATGCAGGAAAAAAAAAGTATAATATATAGTGATAAAATAGTAAAAAATTACATATATTTCATTGTGCTACATTGTAATACTGGAAAAATACGGCTTTTCTGTTAGGATAATTACATCACAGTGACAGCTTAATGTGTCAAATATGATAGAAAAATGAGAAAACTACACAATGTTTATTTTATTAAAAGCATTCAATTTTAAGATAAAAAAATCTTTATTTTCTGTCAATTACATTGTTAATTAGTCTTTAAATGGTTAAAAAGGTTCACTTTACAAAAAAAAAATAGAAATCACAAACTTTTCCACTAACATGCTATGTGTCAGCAAGTCCTATTGGACCTGTTTTCAGTCTGGGAGAACATTGTTGATTCCCTTTGCAAAGCTTGTTTTTTGCGCAATACACATGCCTCCCCTTCCAAGTACTCTTCAGGAATTTGAACAATCTGTGTAGTTGATATAAAAAAAAAAATTACTAAGAGGAGAACAAGTGCTTCAACAATCCTCTCAATCTCGTTGTAATCTGTGGATGACAATGACAAATAAATCTTATCTATCTAACCTATCCTTTCACAAAAAAATTTATGTAACTTTTTACTAACATTAATCTAAATAATTTTTTTTTCTTCTCAGGCAAAACATGGATACAGAAACCTTACTGGTATAGATTATTCTCCAGCATCAGTACAACTGGCCCGAAATGTTCTGCAGGCAGAGGGCTTATCTGATGTCACTGTAAAGGTGGGTTGAAGTTTGCCCTGTAATCAATAGCTTTGAACATGAAATAAATGCAAAGAAACATCCACTGAGATGCTAAAGATATGAGCTGGTGTGCAGCAGGTGTGAAGTTGGACTGTCATATTCATAATTCTTTATAATTAAGGAATGGCTTCCATGTTTATTGTATGGTAAATGTTCTTAGTGTGAGGAAGAACATACGAGTATCACTGTCATTTTTATAAAGAAAAGAAAAAATAAATATGGACATCAAAATGTACCTTTCCCCAGCTTCTCTATAGTTGTTTTCACTCTTAGAAAGTTATACAATTAAAGTAACTTTTTTTTTGTTTATATACACAAATCTTTATTAATGTCAAACACACCCATAATCCACAATAAATGCCAGGTTTTTTTTGTAGATATTTTCAGATGATCTTAAAGTACCGTTTCTTGTCAGCAAACATAAAGTTGGAAATCACTGATGTTTTGACCTTTTTAAAAGATGAAAATAAACTGCAAAGGTTGTGAACATGTTGTTAGGCATCAGCAGCATAAAAAATTACCAGCACATAGAGAATCAAAAGCGTCTGACAGGAAGTTTCAAATGAACTGTGGTTGGGCCACTCAGCTAGACAAGATTTAGCGCAGCGGTGTCAACATCCAGTCTTCAAGGACCACTGTCCTGCAGTTTTTAGGTGTGCCGCAGGTACAAAACACTGGAATCAAATGGCTTAAATGCCTCCTTATTGTGTAGATCAGTTCTCCAGAGTCCTGCTAATGACCTAATGATTCTATTCAGGTGTGATGCAGCAAAGGCACATCTAAAAGTTGCAGGACAGTGGCCCTCCTGGATCTTGACACCTCTGGTTTAAAGGGACAGCTTAAAAAAAAATAGAGGTAAAACGATTCTGCATCAGCTGAGATTAAAAGCATCTGCCTAGTCACCCCAGAAGAGTGGCAGCCAGAGAATCAAAATGATCTGGAGAAATGATGTTGGATGAAAAAGTCATACACAGATGATTGTGGTACTTACTTTGTTAAATTATTTGAAGTATATTACCAGAACATTAGTGTGTGAAACTTTTTTTTTTTTTTTTTTTTGCAAAATGAAGAATCACTTCACCTAAGTTGTCCACTTAAAATCTGTACAGATGTCTACTGTAAAAAATACTTAAAACCATGTCTCATTTTCATATATAAGGTTTAGAATGGGTGTTTGTCACATAAAATTATTTTAAACTCGTTGAAACTTTGGCAGTAACAGTTTTAGAAGGAATGAATACTATTTTGATGCACTTTATATAGATCCATTTATGTAGAACTGCACAGCTTTCAGCTTAGAGTGAGTGTGAGCCAGGCAATGTTTGAGAAACCTTTGCTGTGTTTACCGTGTGGGGTAGTTAGATGGGAAGGAAAAGCCTTGAAGGTAATGGAGGTCTTCCCACCTCAAACCAAACTGGCACCACTGTCCACATAAAACAGCTAATAGACGCATGGTGGTCCAAAAATTGTGTAATGACTGTTATCGCTCACATAATGTGCATGCGTTTGCAACTTCATCATGGGTGTCCAGCTAGTTTTAGATGACTTTCTGCTTCAACATTGCTGATTCAAATGGTCCTAACTGCCTCCTGCTAATGAACCATAATTTGATTCAGGTGTGTTGAGCCAGAGAAAGAACTAAAACACGCAGGACACCGGCCCCTGGAGGGACTGACTTTCGACACCACTGTTCTACATGAACACACCAACAAAGGTGTGCTCTCTGCCTGGGTCGGAGGGCTGCCATTAAAAATCTATATTGACCTCCGCTGGATAGGGGAAGCACAGTGGTGTGAGCATGTGAGAAAGAGGAATGTTGGCATCTCTATCATTTATGCAGTGCAGTGTTGGAGATTGCCAAAATAATCAGAGCATGTTTACCTTTTATAGGTCAGTTGTAGTTCTAAAACCATCTCAAGTCCCCCTCAGTTCACATTTGAGCATCTTTTAGTTCTGCATGCCTTTATGTTGGTCATCTGTAAAAATATTTCTAAGCCCAGGTAGCCACTGTTAATATTCCTTCATGAAGCTCGTATTTTGTGGGACCCGGCTGCTGAGTATGTGGCTTTTGGATTCACACTGGGAGTCTGGTATTTTGTGCTCTGTCCACAAAGAGGGTTCAGTCTCTCTATAGTGCCACTGCTGATTCTGAAGCTTGTGTAGAAGTAGTAGAAAAATGACTACGGTATTTCCATTTCCTAGTGTGGAGTGGACACAGCAGCAAATCTTCACCTTTCCACTATTTTTAGGAGACGGATTTCCTGAACTGCGGTGGAGAACTCACAGGTTTTGATGTCTGCATTGACAAAGGAACTTTTGATGCAATTAGTTTAAACCCAGACAACAACAAGGAGGGAAAAAAACTGTATGTCCACACCCTAAGAGATGCCCTTAAGGACAGCGGCATCTTTGCTATCACCTCCTGTAACTGGACAAAAGAGCAGCTGGTGGAGAGATTCTGTGAAGGTGAGAGGAAATCCATTGTTTCAGATGTTAAAATGTGCTTATGTGTTGTCAAGGTTGTTTGAATATTTTCAACTTTAAAGTTTATATTCCAAAGGTATATTCCTGGAAAACAGATCTAAACAGAGGTGGAGGGCCTCACAAAGCCTTAGTCGGAAATGATGCATTTTATGTGACAGTAGTGGTACATAATTGTGATGTGGGAGAAAAACTAAACATTGGTTAAGATTTGATGCAAATAAAAGTATGAAAAGTGTGGTGTGCATTTGTGTACAAACATCCTTGAATCAATACTAAATTAGTCAGTCGTGGTGTGATAAAACTAATAATTATTTAAGCCAAGAAACAACATATTTATGGCTTTTTGCCACAACCTGCAAAATGAATGTTCTTGTGAAACTAGAAGTAGAATTAGAAGTGAATTAATATCAGAAAATTCTTCCTCCATTATTGACCACCAAATCTTTTAGGAGAATGTGTGTTTGACAAAGTTTGGCTTTAGAACATTGTATTTCAATTGTTAGCTTGCTAAAGCATGTTTTGGTCAGCAACAGCTGTTGCTTAGCTGACTTTAAAAGGTGTTAGTTTGGTCACTTAAATGCAAAGCGCATTGACTTGCCCGTTGGATCCAAAACAAAAAAACCAGGGCAAGTTTAAAGTTGTATAAAGTTAATTAAGTTTTTAAGCAAGTTAGGTTATTGAGTTCTTTTTTTAGTAAGTAGTCATGAAGATCTTATATTTAAATCATTATGGTCTTAATGATTTACATTTAACCTAGTGAAACATGCAGAAATCGTGCTGCAGATGTGAAATTCGTAGTACTGAGATTGGGGGAAAATGCTAACTATTTTAAGAGCTAAAATTGGATTAAAATAATACAAGACTACACATTCAGATGAATGCCAGTTGAGCTGAAAAGGAGCTGCCAAACTTTGCTGATCGTCTCTGGCACATCAATATATTTTTTTTCCAGTGCTGTCTCTCTGGCATGCAGCAGCTTCATCTCAAACTGTTTTGTTGTCTAACTCTCAGTTCAGAAAAACCACATACAGTTCCTCAAGTCACAATAATTACTTGACAGGTTGTTAAGCTGCAGGGAACAACGGCCTGTACAGTTAAAATTTAGGCAAGGATCCACTGGTTGTCACTCGTCTCCCTGCAGTCACTCTGGAGAACCTGCAGGGGGCCGAACAGCCTCGAGATCTCCTCTTTCACACTGACAGCTTGCCTTTACTAGACCCCGGGAAGCAGCACAGATGGTGGACGGATGGTTGTCTCACTTTCCTCCCGGCTTAACCTCTTTTTAGTTACTGATAGCCCAAAAGAAATGAGTGACTGCTTGTGTTTTGATGGGCATTTCTTAACTTGGCAGTATCCTGTGTGTTTTTTTTGTTTTGTTTTTTTTACAGGGTTTGAATTTGTACAGGAGTTGCCTACTCCGAGCTTCCAGTTTGGAGGAAAAACTGGCAACAGTGTGGCAGCACTAATCTTCAAGCGAGTGCATTGATTGAAGTTTCTCAAGTGAATGTTTCTTTTTCTACTTTACTTTTTTTTTCTATTTGAGACCAGATATTTTAGTTTGATCTTTTGTACAAGTCATGACTATAGTGTATTGCAATAAAGCAAATCCACAGTAGTTGACTGGGATTTTTTTTTCTTTATACTAACATGAGTTTTTGTTGTTTCAGTTCACTCAGATATTTTAAGAATCTTTCAGTTTGATTGTTGTACAGTACTTAGTTTGATTTTAAACACAATGCTAACACTTTCAGTTATCGCGACTCTTTTTTTAATCAAACCGAAGTCTAGTTTTAGTCTGCAGGGAGTCCTAAGCAGTCCATTCATATTTTGCAGAATATTTTTCCTCATTCCATAAATCAAAATGTAATCCTTGACATGTCTTTGTAATGATTTCTTTGAGAGTCCCAACACACAGGAAGCCAGTGTTCTCTCTCGCTAGGTTGTAAATTAAATTTGCCTTTCCAACCATGCAGAGAATAGGCCCAATCTAATTTGTTAAAATGGAAACCAGCAGCACTGGGGGTCCCGAGGATGATGATTAAGAACCTCTGACACAATGAATAAACAGGAGGCCGTGACTTCTGTGGGAGGTGCTTGTCTGCCCTCTTCCTTTCTCAATGGCGTCATTAATATCTGCCAAGCTCTGGATGCTAATTGCAAGCTGCACAGACGAGTGGCCCGATGGGAGCCGTCTGCGTTGAGACACTTGTTGGGTAAACACATCTGAGATTTACAATAATTACTGCCTGGAATTTTACAAGACTGTGGATATCCTGCCTGGATAACGCATGTTATGCCCACATTTACAACATTGAGATTTTCCCATGAAGCGAAACGTCCCGTGAGGAGTTTCTGCTCAGTTCCTCATGCCCGCTCAATACATTAAAGGTGTCACATTAGGCAGAAGATTATTTCAGACTCATGCTAAAGTGTCACAAAGTCTTAATTTTATAATATTTGAATGCAACGTAACCTGCCAGGTTCACACTCTTTGATACAATTCTAGTTTTCTCTCTAAAGCAGTACCTCTAGAGGCTTTTTTAAATCTTATTTTTCTTCCTCCATTGAATGTGTACTGTGAAGTAAACAAGTTCGACAGCAGGGGCTCATGGCTCATGACATCACAAGAGGTTTTACAGAACGTTGAGTAACCTGTGGTCATTTTTAACAGATTCTGAAGCACTCATGGTTGCTTGTGAATAATGATGAGCCTAAAGTTATAATAGACATTGATTTGGGTGGCAAAGCTGAAAAAAACCATGATGATGACAATAATTGACTTCAAAACTTCAACTGCAATAAAAAATATAAAAATTTAAAAAATCAAAAGCTCTTGAATAGGTTGCCACTAAAGTCAAGAGAGGAACAGGCTTATCAGTTGAGTGGGGACATATGATCTAAAATGAATAAAGATTTACAACACCATTACAAAATAAATAGAAACGCTGACTGACAGATTTTGTGAGGAAGCCTAATTGGTAGCTTTAATCAGTAGTAGCAGTATAATAATACTAACGTAATTTATGTAATTTATTTTAAACTGAAAGAATTCTTGCTAGTGTTAATATGCCAATTTTTTAATAGATTATTCTTACAGTTTTATTAAGATTAGGCTAACGACTGCTTCTTTTAAAAGTTTATTATTAGGTTAAAAGAGGTAAATCAAACTTTCACAGAATATTTACCACCCTAAACAAGTTTCATGTCAACGTTTTAAAGTTTCACTTTTATTCCACTCATGACCTTAACTTACAAAAGAAAGTTTTTGGACTTGATGCCACAACCCACTGGAGGACTTGCCAGCAACATTCTGTGCTTTCATTTCAACTTCTCAAACGTGATCCTGCAAATATTTATATTTTTCACCTCATCTCCCTGGAAACACGTTTGAAGGTCTCCTAACAGGATTTTTGTGGATTGAAGTGAATTGCTCCAGCATGTAGCGGTGAACTTTTCCATAGCAGGATGTGGAAGTCTGCCTGACAGTGAGAAACATTCACACTCTGCCTTTTCGAGTAATGACTGCCCAGGATTCAGTGGTTCTCAATGTGTGATGCATGCGCCACTGGTTTTACCTAGGCTCCTTTTAATGCTACTCTAAAATTATTTTATTACAGTTTAATTTTTTTTTCTTGTTTTTACACACTAAATGTGAAGAAATTAATTGTGACATAACTCTAGATAGCACCCACAGCCATTAAACACAACTTAATGTGTTGAAAACTGCTTCAAAATGTTACTGTATTGAGGCCTGTATGTGGCACTGTAACACTGCCACTGAAATATACCTAAACAAAGGAGGTGAAAGGCACATGCCTGTAAAGCAGGCTGTTCTTACATTCGTTGACCTGGCGATGTGACATTTTGATTATCTCCATGACAACCCAACAAAGGAAATCACCTCACAGTCATACTGGTTTACCCATCTTACAATTGGTGGTGTTGCTGTAGGATTGATTGTACAACCATTGGTAAGACAAAGTTACAGCAAAGATGTTTGTAAAAAAAAAATAAAAATAAAAAATCTAGAAAGCTGTTTTGCAATTTTGATAAATCTTTGATAATCTGTTTTGATAATCACACACTTACTGACATGTCCTTTTTTCGCATCTTCACCAATTATGGAGCCAAATTTAACTTGCAATTCTAGTGAGTATGTGTTGAATAGGAGCATAAAGTGAAACTGGTCTATTCCTGAAAATGTGGGTTTAGGTCTCCACTAGTTACCAATAGTAGATGATCCAAGATGAATGTAACTAAAAAGTTCAATTGGAATTGAAACTGAAAACCCTGTGTATTTACTTATTTTGTCCACAAAGGGACAAACTATGGAATTAGCCATATCCTGACCTCTGAACAAACGTAGTCAATTAAAAGAATTAACAGCCCTGCTGAGACATCTGGTTGAAATTTTGTTTGAATAATGTACTCCCTTTTTTGATATACATAATAATTAATCATTGCATGGCATAGTGTTTTTTATTTATTTATTTCTGACTGCGTTCATGATTTCTGAAATTGTGTACACTCAGCAGATTTAAAAGCATATAAATTGGCAGATCAATGTCTAATAACATTTTATTTTCACTTCCCTCCTATGTTTTTAGCAATGGACTTGACAGCAGCAAGTACATCATCAGATAAAACTATCACCCACCCCCTATTTAAAAGATGGGTGGGTGTTTTTTTATTGTATTTACATTTAAGAACACTGGGCCAAGTCATGTAACTCAAACAAAGTATTATGGGTTATAGGCATAAGGTGGATTAATTGTCTTTGTAAACTTCTCAAATGGTTTCCAAAATGCACATAAAAAAAGAAAAGGGCATCCATTTTGGATTTTGAGTCTTGGGTTGGTGAGAAACATCTGAGTTTTCCATCCCAAATTCTACATTTCAGGGAACACTTTGCTCTATTTTCCTTCACTTAAAAATGGGAAATTTTGTCTTCAGAGTAAACTGGGGTGCACAAGTAAATCACATCTTACTGTACTTCTGTATTAAAATGTCTGTCAATACACTGTGGATTAATAATTGTAGTGTAATTTCCAAAGTTTTTTCCATCCTGTTTTGTTGCTTTTCTGAAGAACAGCAGCTAAACCTAAACAAATTTTAACCTACTGAAGTGTAACTATATCGTTTTGCATTTAATATAAATGACTACACTGCGTAGTAAAAGCAGCAAGAGGGGTGGGAGGAGAACGGAACATACCAACGCGCAGGGGGAAGTGGTGGTATACTAGTTTTTTAAACCTAATTAAAAGTAGGTATTTCTGAGCTTTTAGTGAAACATTTTGTCGCTAAAAGTTGGTGTTAGCGCTCTATGTGTTAGCTGCTGCCTTGGGTGATTTCATGTAAGTTTTCTCTTTGCTCTCGATGCCTCTCGGCTCCCCCTCCGCCGTCCTGCTTGAAGTGGACGCGGATATTGTTGCGATCAAGTGGAGTCAGAAGTCAGCAGCTCCGCTCCTCGCAGTTCTTCTCACTCCTGCGTGGAGGACGCTGAACCGACGGCTGCAGCTGCGAGAAAAATCTCGTTTTCTCTCTTCATTTACTGAAGATGACATAACTTCAAAAAAAAAAAAAAAAAAAAAGGCTTCTGCTGACCAGGTAGGATTCACTCAGACTCGTAGTTGTTCTAACAGCTGCATCTTGATGTTTCTGCTTGAACTTCTCAGAAGTTTACAGTGGCTCATGCTGGGTTTCCCCTGAAATCCAGGCAAGATACTTAGGGGAACTTGAAAGAAAACTTGGTTGTGTGTATTTTTTATTTTTTTATATTCAACTAACAACATCAAAGTAGAGAGATAAATGCTGGATAATGACGGCTTCAGTGAATGACTAGTTTAAAGTTTGGACTTGACCAGTTAAGGCTTAATAAATAGCTTTAAATGTTTAGGACTGGTGCACACAAGCACTTACAGATAACAAACAGCCTTTCATGTGACAGTCAAAGCAATGAAACTGAATCTGCAGATACCGTACCAGTGTGCATGGAGGCAGTGCGGTCGTTCTGCAGTGTATATTGACAAACAGCTCCTCACCACAGTTGTGAGAAGAGACTGAGAGAGAGAGGCATGCTGAAGCTTTGTTCCATATCTCTCACTCAATCTTCACCACATATATTTTTCTTCTCTCTCTCTACAGATAAAAATCTCTAATCACTAATTATATAGGTTTTCTAAGGACAGTTCTCAAAAAGATGTTTTGTTTGTTCTTTTTGCAGTGATTTTGCTGCTACACCAGTAGGTAAATGTGGCAGGGTATTGATAATATGCACTGGTGTTCCATTGTGATTATGCTTCTATATGACAGTTATATACACAATAAACTTGTGTTATTACACATGAAACTGAAACCACTATAAAAAGAAACGATAGCAATGTTAGTACAGTAAATCATCTGCAGTTATTCTGAGTAGGCCGCCTACACCAGCCTCATTTTGCAACCTCTTTATTGCAGCCTTGGATAATAATCCGAATGAGGGCACTCCGAATGTGGTAGCAAAGTATTCAACGGCCTGTGTCAGTGGGCGATTTATTATTTTTTTAGGTGTTTAGGAAGTCAGAGTGTTGGCTTATGTTTTGCCTCGCTTAACATTTTATGACTATTGCTTGATCTTTTGTGAACACCACAACACAAGAACACAGAAAACTGGATTTTGCGCCGTAATTGGAAATACCTAGAAAAGGGGCCTTTTGGATGCCTCCACGGCAGCGCTTGGGCCCTAACGTGCAAGGAAGAGGGACAAATTCGGTCAGCAAAACAGGAAATGTCAAAGGCTCTTTCGCAAATCCTGCTCTGTGAATGGCCCTTACGAATAGAAAATGTAGAAAAATGTTTAAGGTTGACGCAAAGCACAGTCAGGCAAAAAAAATTTAATCTCATGTCAGCTTTAGTGTCTAATGACATTTGAGATGTTGATAGGGGTGCTTCACAGAAAAAAAACAAAAAAACAAGAAAAACTGGTTTGTCTCGAAGATAGCTTCCTCAGTCTTTCTTACATATGTGAAAGAGTTTTGATGGCTGCTCATTCCTTTGATTTCCAAAATATACCACCTCTGCAATGTCACAGCAAGGCATGCCGTGCATTGTATTAAGGCATTCCCAGGCTAAAAAAAAAGGTAAACTTTCTTCTGTCTTAAAGTGCTTTTAATGAGATGCCAAAAAAAGAAGTGACTAAAATGTTTTCCTCTGTGCCTCCCTTTCAAGACTTCCTGCTTTGCACTGCCTGTCAGCAGGCTGAAAGAAAACTACAACACTTCTGTCTCACTTGCAAGAAACTACATTTTTTCTGTTTTTAACACTTCCCACTTCCAAAAACACATGGACAGTCAATGTGCCTGAATAAAATAGTGATGGCAGCATCTTTCTGACAGGTTCAACCCATCACTCTGACTAATGAGCAGCATGAAGTGTTTGCAGGTTTTATATGTTTTTTCGTAGTATCAGTTCATTTTAGCTTGTTTATACTGCACACATTTATTTGCCAAATCACAACAGTGGTCATCTCAAGGCACTTTAAAAAAAAGCAAACAGATTCAATTTGGTCATAATCTAAACATAATTTCAGCCCAAAACGGCTCAGTATGATCTGAGGAAACAAAGTAGACACACAAAAGAGTGGTACCAAAAATCAATGTGAGAAACAAAATAATAAGTAGTAACATATACATGGATGACATTATTGGGACTGTAATACTTATTTTAGTAGTTGTAGAAAAGTTTGGTTGCCTTTATGTATCTAATAAAGGCAATTAGATGAATTTTTAATAATCATAATACAGTGAAGCCATGGAATTTTTAATCAAGGTTATCACACTGTGAGAATCTCGTGCCTAGCCAACGCCTGTTGGGAACAAGCAGTCCAGATCCATCAGATCCTGTCATGTGAATCTGTAAACCTGTTTTCATGGCCTGTCTGATGATTACCCTCCTCGACCCGGTCCAGCTCTTTGTTTTTTAGCTCTGCGCTCAAGTTTTAGGTCACGTGTACGATTGGCTGGCTTATAAAGGTCAATTCAGTTTATTAATTTAATAAAATGAGGCACTATTGTTCAACTCAAGTCAGTTGTCAAAAGGTTTTAAATGATGTCTCAAGTTTAATATTAGTTAAATTTTACTCTGCCCTTGAAGTATCTAATTACGGAGTAAAGAAAATGCAATCAACCATTTAACAGAGGTTTCCCGTTTTTTATACTGAGTGTTGTGGAGGCTTTGCAGCTGTACTCAAAAGTGGCCAGATACCCTGGCAAATCGTTGTTCAGTTGCTGGCAGTCACTTTAATGAAGTGCAGCTTTGGCGTGCAGCACTTGTACTCAACAACAGCTCTGGCACTGTTAGTCAGCGGGCTTGTTTTTGACATGCTGGAAGCATAATTTATGGCAGCAATCTAAGGCTGGTGTCTTTTTTTTTCTTCTTTTTTTCTTTCTCTTTTTTTAAAGGGGATCACTCTGCGCTGCACTGTGTGTGCTTAAGATGCTAACATTTGCAAGGCCTTTGTGTTGCAAGCAAAAGGTCCTATTAGAGCTCCATTCTGCCAGTGGGCAGCTGTGTGCCTGTGGCTGAGCGGGCCTCTGGTCCATTCAGCGTCTGTGTGTACGGCTGTAACTCGCTCTACATGCTGACGCGCATGCTGCCACTTTCAACACTCTTTCATTTTGCGTTGCCGTTTCTGCTTCTGTGATATTCCTGCAAAGATAACGCAGCATGATTATTTACCAGGACTGTCTGTGCCTATCTGTCTTAGATTTACTTTTCTGGGACCTGTAGTCCAGTCCAGCCCTGCTCCCGACGTACTGACACATATATTCACTCCGAACTCTATTTATATGAATTCTGCTATTCTTTATTGAACGTATTCCTTCCTCATTAACATAACAGATTTGAGAGTCTGGCGTCTTGTCACCCACAGAGTCTAAGACCTACATCTGAAAAGAAAAGAATGGCTCAGAAAAGAAAAGAGGCAGACTTGCAACACAAGAACTACCCCAACCCCCTAAAAACCAGACTCCTGAGATGAAAAGCTTTCTGGGATGCAATAGAAATGTTCCCATCAACACATCTCACTCTTGTTCTCATAGATAGTGACAGTGAGGAAGCATCTTGAGTTCAGAGATAAAGAAAGAAAAAAAGAGAGAGCAGTTTTTTTGACTCTCAAATGAGGACCTGTCCCCTCGGGGGCTTAGTTTTTGTTAGTTTGTTTGCATATCTGATGTCTGATGCTATTGCAAGCTTTGTGTGTGTTTAACCTGTTTCTGCTGGAAAACCCCATAGTCCAGGTGAGCTGATGGTTTTGCATTTTCTTTCTTTTTGTTATTGGATTCTCTGGTTTATGAAAAACAGTGTTCTGCATTCCTGTCTTTACCATTTTGAAATGACTTTTTCTCAAAACTCCAATCCCATCAGGTCTTGTCTAGATGATTCTGTGTGTGACTTTCCATTTATATACCCCCTTTATCTGATACAGTTTTCTATTTGCCTCTGATTAAGAAAGGAGAACTGAAAGCTTACAGCTTTATTCAATGTATTTTTACAGCATTTGTTTGCATTTTGATGACTAAATAACTAATTGGGAACTATAAGAATTAAAAGACTTACGCTAAACTGGTGAGAAGAGACACAACATTTAGACCTTTTCTTAAAACTATCTCCTGCAGTTGATGGATAAAAACACCTTAAATCAGTGCCTCAGAGTTATCCTAAAATGTTTGCCTAAGAATCACTGCTCATTACTTATACTATGGGTTAAATAATCATTTTATAATCAGAAATTGGTTTGGGACTAGAATTGGTCGACAAATTTTACGATAGAATACATTTTTAGTGTTATCTCTGTGTTGCTAGTACAAGTCGTACTCAGCAAATCCTTCTAACTGGTCTGACAAGTAACATGGTTCCAGTATGTTTAACAAAAGCAGCAATTAAATTTTAACTTTGTGCCAAATTGTTATCAGTGTTGATTGACGGTAGGGCCAAGAAATACCTGCAACATTTCACATTGTACTAGATTTTCTAGTGAAGACAAAGCCCAGATCTGGTGTTGGTTTATTTTTCTAGCTCAGTGTGAAAAAGACTTTAATCTGACATTATAAATTATGTCAAGTTCTTTGAATATTATTATGTGGTTTTTCTTTATCACATTTTCTTTTTTTATCTGTTACGATACTCTGATTTTTAGTTTTTAGTATTCGTGATGAGATCACACGATGATGAAGAAGCATGAGTCTGAGCAAATAATCTCCACGGTATTACAAGTTTTATTGCCACACCATCTTTTTCATACATTTGTGGATGTTAAGTTCCAAGGATTCCCTCCACCCCACAACTTCCACAACTTACTGGAAAGCTCCTAGTAGTTTCTGTGCAACCTTCAACATTAGAAACCAGACCTCAAGTTGGTAACTAAAATCTTTTCCTGTTTTCTGTAAATGGCTTGTGACACTTTGTGTGACATCATTAAAAACTGTCTCTCTTTGGCTTGATAACAGAGACACTGTCACCAATTTTCATGGAGACTTGTAATAACCTACACTCTTTATGCCTCTGTAATATATTATGTTTGAATCCGTTTGACATTTTACAGGTTATTATAAATAGCAGCACGGTCAGGCACTCATGAGAAATAAATACAAAAGTTTTTCTGACTAAAGCTAACCTTTCTGACTAAAAGTCAGAAAGCTAATATTCAAAGAGATTCTTTTTCTCAAAAATCTATTTGAATGTATGTCACACTTAAGAAAATATAGATTTTTCTGTGGCCACTTTTTATTGCTGTGAACTTTTTCACGGCAGCTCCATCTGGGTCAGAACGACCTGATGGCATTCTAACTTTGAGTCACAGTTTCATAGTATTAACAGGATAATTGAAAACAAATGTCATGTTGGGTTCAACTCAAGTCAGTTGTCAAAGTTTAAATGATGTCTCAAGTGACACCCCGATTTTAAACTAATATTAGCTGGTTCATTTATTCTGATTCTCTTTGCTCCACTCAGCTTTAGTCACATCATCACTCTCTTTGGCATCTCATTAAAATGACTTCAATTAATGCTGTGGAGAATTTATGCAGTTTTGAAACTTTTAACTTTTTAAAACCTTAGGTTACCTTCATATGGCTTCAGCCCATAAATCCCTATTATCCTTTCTAACCAATTCAAGGACCAGAATCAGACCTCATTCTAGTCTGATTCTGGTCCTTTTGTAATTCCTAATATAACATGGCAGTTGTTGCTATTTTGGCTTAGCTACATGGACTAAAGCAGACGTAGAAAAAATGCAGGTAAAGTCGATAACTACTTTCAAATCCATAAGTTAGTTGCACAGAATACTAAATCTTTTTATTGCATATGTAAACCAAGTTGATATTTGAAACTAGCTAGGTTATCTGCACGGGGAGCTAACATGCAGTCATCTACTTTGCAGACATGCATCTTGTAGCTTGCTAACTCTAGCTTTAATAGTATTAGCTTCATTAAAGTAAGTGGAAGCTTATTTAACCCCTGCTTGACTGTCCATGTTTTTCATGACCAGAAATGTTTCCAAACAGCCAAGCAAGGAAGGAGTGTGGCTGCCATCTTTAAGCTAGCTGACTGTGTAGCCTACAGGTGGGGAACAGGGAGTGTGGGACTTTATACATTTGGGGAAAATGCTGGTCACTTTCTTCTTTAGCTCAAGAAAAGGACTTTAAACTTGTTATGCGTATTATGCCTTGTCAATTATTTTGACTTGCTAAAGTCATTCTGCTGACAGTGACAAAACCGACATATCTTTGTCACAATATGAATTCATCCACTTACGTACGCTGCACTTATGAGAGAGGCGTAAGAGGAAGGAAAACTACTAAAAATGTTTTTGGTAAATTCCAAGCTTGCAGTCGACAATACATTCTAATTCATACTATTTTCAACATCGTGGCAATGGTCCTTCCTGCTTTGCTTTGCACAACGTAGAACACCCTCAAATTGTTTGACATTTTTCCTATTTATAGCTGCATAAACAATGGTGGGCTCGTGAAAGAAAAAAAAATAATTATACCCAAAGTCTCACACACCTCCAGCTTGCTCTTAAATCCTGACTGTTTAACAGTCCTGTTTCACAGTGTGCTGAGCAGTCAGAGAGGTCCATGTGGCAAACTGAGCCCCGTCACGAATGAATGAATGGGCCGATGGAATGCTGCATAGTTTTCATTCTGACATACTCCCGTCCGTACACAATCCCTAAAACTCACCCACAGCTCTATGGTGGGAACATGGTGTTATGTAACACCAAAAGGATACTTTATTGGCTGATCAGTTGTGACAGGATGTGCAATATAACTTACTTTTGCAACACAGGAGTGGTCCCCGATTTTTGGGGGCTTTTTTTCTGAGCTGAACAATTGCAAGGGATTGCCAGAAGCACTGGAGGCTCCCATGTAATGTATCCCTGATGGATTAGGGCCTTGGCTTGTGTGCGAAGAACAGAACAGAGCAGAGCCAGGCACTCATGGATAATGGAAGAAAACACCAGAGAATGGCAAGGATTGATTGGGAAGGAGCAGTGTAATTAGTGGGCTACCTGATGTATGAGTAGCCATGGCATTTAGGGGTTACTCCTGAGGGCAAGAGGCCTCATACCTTTCTTTACTTAAACTAAAACACCTGATCCGATGCCTGTCAAGCTTCTAAAGAATTCATTTAACTAATTTCTGCTCTGAGACACCAGGGTCAAACCTGAATACATTTCAGAGTTTCTCGAGTAGGGCAAAAAAACAAAAAAAACAACAGTTTTTAGTTTACAGTTTGCACGTAGCTTAATAAACAAGCCTTTCTCATCGAGGCAATTTCCTATAACAAATACACTTACTGATAAGAAACCGATGAGCTGTCCAGACATTAGTTTTAACAAGATTGGTGACGTCTGCCGTCTCCAAATCAGCAGTTGTCAGTGTTGACCTCCGTTTGTGAATGGCTGCTATGGCTACCCATTCAGTTCCTAGAAACAGTGTTTAACTTAGCAACTATTTTATAAAGTGCAACCACGCTCTTAGCAAGTCAAGAGTGTGCACAACATAAATGAGGCATGAAGACAGATTAGCACATCATTTGAACTATGTCGTTAAATTTGTAAAAAGATGCAAATTTGTTTTGTTTATACATATGCTCATTGTGAGTTTTATGCATTAGTTTGACTGTGAATTTATTGCAATAGAAACAAAAA
Organism: Alfaro cultratus; assembly: GCA_903066825.1. Lineage (NCBI taxonomy): Eukaryota > Metazoa > Chordata > Actinopteri > Cyprinodontiformes > Poeciliidae > Alfaro > Alfaro cultratus. The sequence continues at coordinate 33,447 of CAEFZX010018208.1, forward strand.
AAGTGATTCTAAATAATCCAATAGTCAATATGTTTTTGGACATCACTTGTGAGTCATGCTGAATACTAAATATTTGAGTGACCTGTTGGAGTGATAAACACCAAATAAAAATATCTGAATCTTTTATAGTCTGTGGGCATCATCTGCAGTAATATGATATGAGATTGACATCATTAAATAAGACGGCAAGGTAAAGTTACAATGGAAGCCCTGCTGGTCTTTATCTCCTCTAAACTTAAGTTTGAATCATGCTACATCCACCCGCAAGAGAAAATCCTTTAGTCCAAATACTCAAATTCCAAAAAAATAATATATCTTTGAGGTTGCTACTGTTGCTGTTTTTAAACTATTGGTATCGTGAGAGCATAAATAAAGTCTGTAATAATGTTTAAATATGTGACTGAACATCTTGTAACTGGTGTTAGTAAGGTAGTATGTTTGATAATAGATAGGTTTTATTTTTGGAATTTTAAGTGCCTCAGGGTTGAGTGTGTGCAAGTTTGGATTTATACCAAGAAAGATTAGTTTTTATCATATTTTGTACTGTCAGTAATATTCTCATCACAATAAATTCCACAAAGTATTTTGACAATTTTTCAAAAAGTCCATAGCACCTACAAATAGCTAGCAAATTGTTAGAAATTGGTCCATAAAGCAATAAAACAGTTGCAAATAAACTTTTACACAAGATCTTTGGAGAAAAACAAACATCTTAAATCATTTGTCTCACAAGGGGCCGAACTTGTAAGCTTTTAAATCATTTCTTAGAATTTTTTTATGCTTTCTGATGGTCCCTCAATGTTTTTTGTCAGACATATACTCCTTTTTCTCTCATTTTCTCTTCAGGGTCTGATTAGTTCAAGAGGATTTTTAGTTATTTTTTGTGATAATACACAAAAACAAGCAGGATGAAGGTTTTTAAAACCCTAGAGATGAGTTTTCATAGTGAAAAAGCAAATTCAATTGGGATCTTTAGACACTGTTACCAGCTTCCTGTAACAACAACACAACTTGTTCCACTTTCTGGAAACTGTGAGAAATATGAAGGATAAAATAGTTAGAGTAATAATAGTCATAAATTATATCAGATAAGCAGCTTAATGTTCATGCATTTCTTTGGTCTTGTACCCTGGTGTGTGTTTCAGATGCTATTAATAGGCTATGGAAAGTTTCTGATATCTTCTGTTTGGCTCTTTGAACTATTTCCTGTCAGGTCAATTACAAGAACTAGACAGGACATAGTAGAAAAGACTGAAAAAAAACAACTTAATAAAGCTTAGACAATTATTAATTTAGTAAAGTGCAAAGAAATTACTTTTGCGTAGTGCTACATGTTAAATATTTCTTTTTTTTAACCTATAAATCTAAACACAATATTATTTTCCTCTGTGGTAGTGAGGTAAATTCCCTAGATTACTGCCATTTGTAATAAATCCAGTGTAATGATCAGAATTTGGGACCTGCTCTGTCTGAGTTCATTGAGTCTTTTTGTTAAAGCAAGAGTGACATATTATGCACTGCATGTCAAGCTCATTTGGGGATTTCTCTTTTTGCGTCTTTGGTAATAAAATCATCGAGCTCCACACCCAGTTCAGCAGCAGCACAGTCTTACCACGGGAAGTACAGCTCATACATTGAAAGTACGCTTATATCTGCAACTGATGTCAGTGTATCTTCGTGTCACTTTTTGTTGTGTAGTAAGATGAATTCCGGTGTGAACTGCATGTAAAGAATGACTTTTAAGAAATGGCAGATCTGAGAGGTGACTTGATGTTAGGTGAAGGATTGTGGATCATACCGAAACTGGAGACATTGTTTTACCACAAATAAATGAACATGAGAATGAAAGTAGCAACAAAGACAAAGAGGGATTTTAGCACATGAAACAAAGGCACTGTCCACCAGGGTTTAAGTCCACGTAAATGCAACTTTGATGTCTAAATGTGGTTGATCACTTACGCTAACCAAACCTGATTTTTCTATATTATTTTTGGTTCAAGTCAATTTTGGACAGGACCAAAAGGGCTATTAAAGTCTGATTCAGCATTTCTTATTAGACTAAATAAAAGCAAGGGCAAACCAACCTCAAATAACTGTAAACAATGATCTCCATGGACATCCAATGTTAGGTTTTTAAACTGATGCCTCCAATGTGGAGTAGTGTAGCTAGGCTCTGAGACACCTTCAGAGAAGAAGAAAAGAACCAGTTTTATTAGATGTTCTTGTTTCTGGAAGAACAAATTGAACTGAAGTAAAGCTGCAAAAAGTCACAAACAAAAGAACTAGCTAAATGTCTGGCCGATGAACTTTTAACAGTGACAATAGAAAAATATTTAACTGACGGATCAAGGCTTTGTGTTTCCACTTGTGAAGATGTACTGGTGTTAAAGTGGGCTGATTTTGGCCTGCTTTCCTTCGCAAGTGGGTACTAGGGTGATGGCTAAAGGAGTCCGTGGTATGTCTCTACCCCCCCTAAGTCCTTTAGGACCACTTTTACAACCTAAAGCACATTATCTTGAAGAGGGGTGGCTCTGTATTTCCTTGAATTAACCGTCCTCATTTAAGACAATCACAAAAATGTGGCTAAAGTCAGTACCTACATCAAGAGTCTTAACAAAAAAATGGAGTAGCATAAACTCAGACGCCCACGCAGCGCCTTGCTTGCTTATCACAATCTAGTTTGGTGGAAAAAGAGTTCTTTAATTTTATTTCGACAGAAAGCCACTTATCAAAGTCTTGACACCAGGCGCGCTCCACACAAGTATGCAGTGGCCAGAGCCAACTGGGTGACGGACAGCAAACGTCCCATCACAGAACTTTATTGGGGGCCCAAATGGGCGTCTATTCATCTGTCTGAGCAAATCACTGTCTGGGCAAAGAGCCATGTCAGCTTAGGTGCCCTTTTCTTACGCCCTCCTGAGTCACTGACTTTTTGTGAGCTTAGCGACGCTCTCTGTAGCCTTCTATAGGCAAGTAGATGTAACATAATCCTGTTCAGCCCACAAATATTGAATTTAAATTGGGACTAATTGACTTTTCCCTCATTATTGATTTGTGTAGCTGGTTTTGGAATTGGGAATGTGGTATGTTTCCTAACAATCCCACAGCAATTTGTTCAGAAGGTGCAGCAGCATGCATGATTCAAAGTCCTTATAGCCTTTTGTGGTATTTTAAACAATAAGAAAAACATTGATTATGCCTCTCCTAGTTTGAAGGGATGTACGCTTAACAGAGGCTTTGTGAGTCATCAAATTCCAGGTTTACAAGACCAAAATGCTATCAAATAGAGGAACAAAACAGTGAAAATTTTATCAGATCAGTGCAAGTCCAATACAAGTGCTCTACAGCTAAACTAAGCTCTGGTTTTCTCATCATGACAAGTTGGTTCATTAAGTAATCTTGGCTCCAGGGTTGAATTCACACTCGCTCTTGCCCTCTCCCATGACCCCACTTGCCAGTCCCCTATGCAAGTGCAGGTTAGCATAAACAGGCAGCATGTACAGGCACAAAAACACAAGCTGCTGTTTCAGCCCTTATGAACACATCCTCAAATCACCCTGACCTCACACTGTCGCAACCTTCATGCATGACCACAATGCGCCTTGGTCCTCATTCTGATTACCGCTCATATACACACAAACCCTGCTATGCTGCTCCACCCAAAACTTCGGTGTCGGCCCTAATCAGTAAAGCAGTCTGCAAAAAAAAACAAAAAAAACTGAGCCAGGAAAACATTTCCTCCTCCTCCAGCTCTCTCCACCAGAACCAGCGCCTCTCGTCTGCAGAGGCCGGTTGTGCTCCACTGACTCTCTGGGGTAAATGGAGATAATGGGAGTCATATGCTAGCAGTTGGTCCGAGGGGCAAACTTACATGAAACATTTATATTATTTATGTAGTCATGCGACTTGTGGGGGGAAAAAAAGGATTGGACAAAGATGGCATTGTGATGTAATGTGACAAGACTATGGCGGCCCAAAAATGTTTTATCCAGTCCCTGTGTAAACAACTCCCTCATATGTTTTCTTTTAAGAAGTTCTCAGCAAGACTTGCTGTCCCTCAAAGCTAATTCAGCACTGTGTGCACACCCTCACACCCGAGAATGTTTAGTGCAACTACCCTTACTTAACGCTAAACCACATGTTAGAGGCAGGGTGACATTGGAGGCCTGGAAGAGCCATTAGCTTCATATGTTGTTCCACATTAGAAAGCTGTCATTACCCAACATTTGACCTGAGCTATGATGGTATTTTCTATTTAGATACTGTCAGAAGGTTTAGTGGCTGGTTGATGAAGGAGTTAGGTCCCCAAGCCACTGCAGCTATTTCTCCTGAGAAAAGCATGAATGAATGAGCATTCTTCCATTTGAGCAAATTACAGCCACATATGCTCCATCTGCCCTCCACGGGCTTTTAAGAGTCTTGTTTGGTGCAGTTTAGCTTTGCCAAATGCGGGTGCAGGCGACCGCAACTTCATATATGTTCCTCCTTTGCTCGGGTCTCCTCACCACATCTGTAGTCGTTTGACGCGAGTCCTGTTTTTTTTTTTTTTTTTTTTTTTTTTTTTTTAATGGATTTTTTAAAATATTTTTTTTTTTTAAGGGCGTTTTGGTTTACACAAGTACAAAAACAAAAACTTACAATATTTACAAGGATGAGGAAGCGCTCGGCAGGGTGTTTTATTTACCAGGACAGTAGTTCTATAGGTGTGAAGTTCTTCTGGTAATTCGGCAGCTAAACATTTTGAAGTGTTAGGTGTTGAATGCTAAATGGAAATATGTTTGTCACCACTTCTTTAAGTCTTTGATTCAGGTTTAGTGAGTAAACATTTTCCCTTTTTTAGCCCTTTTTATATTGTGGATTAATGGATGGTATTTCTGCAAATATAGATTTGTATATATTGCATGTATTCATATTTTATTTATTATGTTCTACTGTTTACATGTAAAACAACCTGCTTCTGGGCCCGTCACAATTCTGTTTAGCTCTTTGCAATTTAAATGAAAAGTAGCTTGTGTTCCTATTTTGCCTTGATTAAAACTCCTCACCTCTTGAACTTTTCCCACAATTATTTCACCACAGAAACAAACTCCAATGGGCATGATTGTGAAGTGGAAAGAAAATGGATGCATGGCTCCCAATAGATTTTCTCCTATGTTTGCCCTGTGTTAAGCTTCAGTTTAGTTGTCCATGTCTAAGAAAAGTACCCCCATCAGCATGATGCTGCCAGGACCATGTGTGACTGTGGAAATGGTTTGTTCAGAAAAATCTGTAGAGTTGGCTTTTTACCATACAGTGTTTTGCTTGCAGGCCAAAATTTGGAGGAAGATGTGGATGTTATTTAGATGGAATATTGTACAGATCATATTTTATTAGTTCATTCCAAGTCCTTACCTTGTACAAACAGCCTGCGAGGCTAAATTTCTCTCACAAGCCTCTATTTGCCTAATACCACTGAAGGCGATACAACGGTGTTTAAACATACCTCTTTCTAGGATGAAAAAAAAGAGCAGATTTAAGTGAATTACAAAAAAAACATTGTTTTTTTTGTTTGGTATTAATGTTTTTTGTTTTTTTTTCTTTTAAATCTCCTGTTTTGGTGAACACAGGTATCAGCTGTATTACCAGAGACCGTCCTACCTCGACCGGCTTCGTCAGCACTGCTCTCTTCAGATGGGAGGTCACAAACTGCTGGGCCGCTTCACCCAAATGCACTATCTGCATTCTGCGCTTGTATAAAGATGGCCGCCCGTGGCTTTTTTCTGCACCTGTACACCCCGGAGCAAAGCTGCGTGCTACCATGGTGATCATTTTCTCAAAAACACTGGAAAAGAAAAAGGGTGTCAATGATGTAACGTCCAAGAGCCCTGACAGACAGCTGGTGAGAGAAACTTTACCTTCAGGTTCATTAATATTTATTATAGAAGTCATCGTGGAGGTAATCACATGTTATACATATTTGGGCAATCTAAATGAGTATTACAGACTGGATGAAGCAATATAGAAGTAACTGTAAAATGTGCAGAGCTGTTTTAGTTGAAAGTGTACCTCCTCACAAGATGACCCATGCCAGGTCTTGTGCATCTCAAGAACGTTTCTGCACAATTTATCCCAGAATCTTAAATATGCCAACATACAAAGTATAGTGCTGCCATAGAAACCTGTGCTTGTATGACTTTTACCCATTTGGATTATTTATGTATGGGTGGGTGGATTTAAGTATGCGTATGTGTTTTCTTTTCTTTTATTACTTTGCATTTTTCTTAAAGAACAAGAGACTGGGTTTAGTTAATGAAAATAAAATGGTTTGCAAGATGTACTCCAATCACTCAAGAAGGTATTTAACACAAAAATTTTAAATTACTTCAGGATTCCTTGGTTATGACATCCATCCCTGAGGGCATAATAAAAGGCCGTCACTGGGCTGTCCTGCTGTAGATCACTGCTGCAACATAAATATGTAAATCTAAAAAAAAACTGGTGATTTGACCTATTTAGTTTAGATTACAAAGTGTTTTGCTGCCATTTTTTCATCATTGGCAACACATTTACTTGTTTTAGATTAATTTGCCTGTATCTTAGAAAACTTTGTTTTATTATTATTTTGTTGTGGAAACATTGCCAAGATGAGTGAAAGCAAAGGACTACATTGTGACATTTAGTTTCATCCTTTGTAAATCCACCTCCATCTGGTCTTCACAGTGAAGAAGTGAGATGAATTCTTAGATAATGTGCTGTGGGTCCATATCCAGCGTTGTTTCGAGTTTCTTCACCTTTTTGTTTAGAGCGCTGACTGAATATATAGACAATCTTAGTGGAATAACTATTCTTTTTCTTTCAGGTTCTTCTGTCATTCCCATTTTGTAAATAGCCTATCATGTCAAGTCATTTTTACACCCTAGGAAAATGAAAAGTCAGTTATTTATTTATTGATAAGTCCTTCACAGTCTGAGTCTTATTCCTTATTAAAACGTATCGCAAAGTAGTGTTAATTTGCAGCGTTTTGCATCATTTCAGCTGTCTTGATGAAATCTTGTCTTTTATTTTTGGTTCTGATTTCCCTCTTTCTTTAGTGAAATGTCTGGCACTTTAAGTTGCTAAATGTTCCAGTGGTTCAAAATAAGTCACCCAAGGATGTGCTACTTCCCTGTCTCATTTCTGCTTCACTCTGAGTAGTTGTTTCGAACACTTCAAAGTATCGTCGCACTCTGTAAATAAAATGGAATATTGATAGGAACAAGACTTGTGCACTAAAACAATAAATATACTTCAGGTATATTGATGTTTTCATAAGAAGAATGGGAAATATGTGCAGGGTATATTTTTTATTGCTAGTAAATGAGTGGGATTTATGTCAATGTTTTTCTTTGCCTGATGGGCAATTTTGCAGGAATTTTCTTTCCTGCATTGCAGTTTGTTTTGTATTTTACTAGCTGTTTACTTGTTCTCTACAGAGTGATCTCCACATCATGAGCAGAGGGACCACCCTCTTCTCCTGTGGAACCGTGGGTGAGTTGGTCTTACTTTATCCCTCCTTCTGTTTTAAATACAAATATCTGCTCAAAACATAATAGTTTAATGACAGACCGTGGCACAATTACCAGTAAGGTTGCTCTATTTTAATTATTTGCAATTCAAATATAAATGAATTAACTCCTATGAAGAGGTAATAAGTACCAACAGCTAAGCTGTAAGCGAGGAACATTTGGAAAATTCTCAGTACATACTGGAAGTCATTAATTTACTGCCAAGGTTGGAACTTGGAAACGTCAAAGTTGAGAGATTAAATTATATTTAGATCATCAGAAGTGTGAGAAAAAATTTGTAACGGCTGTCAGCAGGTTTTTATATGCAAGGCTATATAAAATTTTGAGGTTAGGACCAAACTCTTGCTTTTCCACTTGGACTTCTGGCGCTCTCTTAGTTTTTTTCTTTCTCTTAGTTGTTTTAACTGCACAACTGGAAATTTCAGCTATTCTGTAAAAATTAAATGCATAATTAAATTGAATTCTTCTACCCTTCAATTAATACTGGTGGATTAGAGTTTTTTCCTTCTCTTTTTTATGGGTTAACACCGTAAAATGAAAGATTCCAGTCACATTGCAATCCTGCTTTAAGATTTTTGTCAAAATAGTGGTACTTAGAAGACTTTTTACTTACTATCGTGGCCCCAATTAATGCAAAGCTTGAAAAACATTGGTCTAATGCATTGCCTCTTTAATGCCTTGATTAGTCAAACCATCAAGTTCACTGACCCTGACTTCAACTGTCTTGTTGTTAAGCTTAGTCTCTCACTTCTCCCTTTCTCCATCTGTCCATCATCCCCTTTTCATGATAAGGGTGCACCTGCCTCCATACAACGTTGCACAGCATTCTCATGGGAGTGAACTGTAATTGAATACACTGTCGCCTATGTCAACAACTTCCCCTAGGCTCTGATGGAGCTGCCGTAATTACTCCCTCTGTTAAAAGACACCCTACTGTAAATACAAGTTTCCACTTTGACCCCTTTTTCTTCTTAGCAAAAATGTGTTGACGTCACACGTATTAGATCGGTCTTCCTTTTCTACTATTAATCCTGTTCTTCTGGAACAAACACAAAAATATCTTTGAGTTATTTTCCAGCATTACGGCATTGAGGTCATCTCTGATGCCCGCATACATCCTTAGTCCACCCAAAACGGTTGTTTCAACCAGTGATGAAGCTTTCCCGAACCTTGAAACGGCTTTCCGAGATGATAGGATTTAGACTGCCAGAGGATCTCTTTACCAGAAGCCTCACTTGATTCATTTGGCTTAGTAACTTAAGCAACTGTGGCACTTTACTGTCTGCTTATTATCTCATGCAGCTGTGTGGTAGACCTCCATGCTGATGATGAGATACCTGCCAAATCCTACCATTTTTCAAAGCATATTTCTGTGTAGCTCTTTTGGTTCATGTCTCTTAACATAAGAATTTGCATTTGAGCTGGTAAGAATTTAAAACATTCAGGAATGCTGACTTCCTCAGAATTTCTTAAAAAGCAAAACAAAAAAGTTAATCACCCTGCCTCCTCTGTTTTGAGGAAAACAAAAAATTATCTGTAATAATGAAATGAATAGACGAGACTTTCATTTGTGTTTTTTCTGCTTGTATTCTATCTCCTCTTGTGGAAAATAATCCAACACAAACACACTGTGATCTCTCTTAGTCATACTGGTGGTTACCTAACTTCATGCTTTAATGAGCTCTTCTTTGCCAAATTCCTCTTTAAAACGACCACCTTTTTAAACTTCCTGCTGATCTTGAAGCTCTGTTCAATAAATACTAGGTTTTACGGTGCCTTGGAAGAGTTAGTCATAGTCCTTAAATTCCTTTTCAAAGCTAGTCACATCACAAAACTCTAACTTGAATGTGTTTTATTAGATATTATGTGATAAACCGGGGGTGTTAAGTTAATCACAGAGTAGCCAAAACTTAAAACAAAAACTTCTGTTCTGACGTGAGCTTTAAAGTCTTTAAAACTCTTTTTTCAAGAAAAATGCAAGAACACAATAGCAGTATTTGTGCCATTTTGCCTGATTAGTTCCCTTGGCATTGTTCTTCCCAGCTAGTTCATTAATGTGTGTTAAGTTCAGTGTGGTGGAAAGCCGATGGTAAATGAACTGATTTTATGTGGCGCTTTTCTAGTCATGCTGACCACTCAAAGCGTCGCATCTATATGTGTGTAGAGGCTCAAAGTCAAGATAGTGTCATCTCAACTTATTGCGAAGCACACTCAGTTTTTTATTATTATGTGTGGGTGGGAGTCGGTTTCAAAGCACCGTTGTGTGCACCCATGTCTGTACTTTCAAGTAAATGTAGCTGTACATTAATGAATACATACAGGTAAAAGCCAGTAAATTAGAATATTTTGAAAAACTTGATTTATTTCAGTAATTGCATTCAAAAGGTGTA
>CAEFZX010018210.1:0-18148 GCA_903066825.1 Alfaro cultratus
GCTGTCATTTTTTTTGCAGGTGTATTCCTTTTTTTTTTTTTCTTTTTTTTTTGGATTTTTTTTTTTATTATTTTTTTCTTTTTTTTTTATATTTTTTTTTTTTTTTTTTTTTTTGCTGCGGATTTGGAGGACGAATCAATGCCCAGCCAGATCCAAGTTTCAAATATTCAAACTCTGGAAAAGAAAAATATGTTTACTGGATTTTTAAAATTTAAAGAAAAAAAATGAATTCTTAGAAGTACAGCACAGTCTGGCACAGCAAAATCCACACTGTTATTTTAGATTAGATAAGCCATGTGTACGGATAAAGATGTGTTTGCTTCCTCCAGCTGTTAAAACACCATCCCTGCAATCCTGTTTTGATTTTGCTTGTCTTCTTTTTGAATTAAAAATACACCAAGGTATAACAATAAAGATTGTGTTCACATTTTGTCAGACTACAAACAAAAATGTCAACGTATTGTATCGTGTGGAGGAAAACTATCACTGTAAAGACACCATGATGAAACATGAGGAGGATAGCATAATGTTCAAAGTAATGTTCTTTATGATTTTTGAAACTTACAGCTAGCGTGGATCACACAGTGAAAGGGTTAAAGCGAGTAGAACATGTGTTGGAATGGCCCAGTCAAAGTACAGACTTAGAAACAATAAGAAATTATAAAACACTGCTGTTCAGTTTCAGGGATCTGTTCCAAACACATCCCAAAGGACTTGAAGCTGCAATTGCAGCAACATGTTGGTTCTGCAAAATTTTGATTTAGAACAGCAGATTTCTATTTGTATAAGAAATACAAAAATAAGGATCTTTTCACTTCTCAATCACAGGCTACTTTGTGTCGGTCTACTATATACAGCATAATCCCCCATGGTCTGTGGTTCAAATGTGACAAAAAGAAGCTAACTGAATACTTTTGAATGGTGTCTTATATGTGTGTGTTTTGTTTTTTGGGTTTTTTTGCAGGATGAGGCTAAAGATAGATCTGAGCACAGCTGTTGTTGTCAAGGTGATGCGTGGTGGTCATAAGATGGGAATGACGGGGGAAAAATCCTTTTGGCACACAGTGCGGAGAACGTCAGTGCAGTTTTTCCATGCTGGCATAGCAAGAGCATATGAGGTCAGATGTGACGTCTCGGTCTCCATGGGCTGGAGTTTATGAATAGTTAGATTCAATTCAAATAGTTTCCATCTGAAATCTCCTAAGAATTGCAAAATATTTCAGTAGAAATAAAAAGTAGATGGTGATGAAATAAACATTTTCTCTACCTTTAGACTCCAACTATATTATATTCCTTATTGAAAAGCATTTTAACACTCAAAAACAAGCTTCCTTTACCATTAATCTGTCCAATTATTCTCCCCCAGCCTAAAGCATTGTCCATGTGAGAGCATTAAGGATCTACACATGTGTGTACCTTTGTTTCTGTGTCTTTGTGAGCATCTGTCTTTGTCAGTCTGTTTGTCTGCTCACTGAGCCCCAGGGAACTTTAGCTGTCTGGTGCAGCGTTCCCAAAGGGAGGACTTTGTTGGCTGCGCCACAAGAGGAGGGTGTCGTTGGAGGGGCAGGAGAGGAGTGCGGGGGGTGAGGAAACCGGGGCACATTTCCTGTGGAAATGGGGTTATCACTTCACAATTACTGGTGCAATTACAGTGGGAGGCCTGCAGAAGCTTGGGAACAAAGCCTATAGGCACACAGATGGGCACTCGGATGGAGACATGAGCGCACATGGAATCTTGTCGAACACTCATGTCTATACAGCATCAAAAAAAAAAAAAGTCGCACTGTTTTGTTAAGTATAAGTGCCCTCATGGTCTGTCTTTCACAGAGTGCCTGATTGTCCTGGAGAAGGTCGTCTTGGTGTCTTAACCTCCCGCTGTGACAAGAGTGGCTCAATCCATAATAGACAGTCATTGTGTTTGAGGCTACAATGTCGTTATCTATCCACTGGGACACTGTAAATTTTCCCAGATGCAGGATTAACTGTCTGCTTCATCCCTCACACGATGCCACATACATTTGTAAATCCAGCCCCTCATTACTGCTCAAGCACCCTTATTCTCTATGTGGGACCACTTTTTCTCTGGGACCGGGACTAGTTTCTCTTTTATTTTTCTGAAAAATTAGAATCATCTTTTAACTGTCAACATCATCACTTTTCTGATGGCTCCCGACCCCAATTTGTGCTCCACAACTTCAGCCAACGTAGAAAAATATACGCACACAAACAAGCTCTGCTTAATGCGCCGTTCTGCTCCGTTTCAGTTCAAATCCTTTAACACAGATACACACACACACACACACCAACACAGAATTACAGCCAAGCACAGACACACCAGGTCTGGACTGCATCACCCAAAGAGCAGACCCACGTGGACAGCTTGACCCCCGACCTTTTGACGAATGAATATTTATCATCATCAAACTGTTGGGTTTAGGTCAACGTGATGCTACATACACACAATACAGTCTGGCTATTGTTTACATTTAATCTAATTTGTTTTTTTGTTTTTTTGGGGGGGGGTTATTCCTTGTTGTCTGACTTGTAGTTCAAGTCGGCCTTGCCTGACTCAGAATAAGTAGTTTCATGTTTTCATGCTGGGTCACATAGATGAAATATTTCTGTACAATGGTATTTTCCTCATACTTAAGCTCATTTATTTTGTTCAAGAACATGAACTGCCAACTTCCTTTATAATAGTCCAAGTGAACATGTTTGCCATTTCTTTCCTTGTAGGGCAACATCTTTATTTAAATTTAGAAAAATGTTATACACATGTTGATCAATTGTTAATTAAGCTGAATCTTAGCAAAATTCACTAAGTTTGATCATGCAGAAAATGTTTCTGAAGCTCAAACGCATCAGAAAATTGTTTTAGGGGTAAATTCTAGCAGCTACTTTATCGTTTACTCTGCTTAAGGCAACATTAGAGTCTTCTGGCTTTCCCCAAAGAAGCACCACTCCCCTTTGATCAAATTGTTTGACAGAAATGTGAACGCAAGTCATTCAGAGGTAAAATAGTCTCATTTGGTACTTTTGCAGGTTTGGCGTTCTCACTTTTTCTGCCATGAAAAGCAGCCGCCTGCTGGAAGACATTTTGTACCAACCAGATGTCAATATGGAACCTTGGAAACGATTCATCCATCTTTGACAAATGAACAGTAACAGTAATTGTCTCAAATCAACTCCTAATCTACTGTATGGAGCTGTAGCTTCAATAAGTTCCCAATAACATCTCAGCACAAGGTAATTTTGAATTAATTTGGTTTGATAAGAAGCCGTCATTTCTTATGGTCCACAGAAATCAGCAGGCCAAACAAAACAGAGCAGAGTGTAGGTCAACGTAAGCAGGATAAAATATAAAATCAAAATAACATTTCATATAAATATAACCAAATAGAATACATGTCAACTAAATGATGAGATTTGAGCATCTCTATGGTCATTTACATTTCTGATTAATAACCTGGAACACAAAGAGAAAATACACTGATATAGATTGATTATATTGGAACAAAACTGAAGGAGGTTGGGACAAAATGGCAGCTTGTGGGTCCAATATGGAGGTATGAACTGACCCAAAGCTTCAACAAGCTTAAAGAGATCATTTCGATTTTCTTTTTACGTGAAGTTATTGTTAGCAAGAGTTCCCTCACCTATTGTAAAAAGATGACAATAACCATTAATAAATAAATCCAATAAATCCTTGGAGTAGTGGAAGGCACACAAATCAGTCATAAGTTGTTTCCACTGCTGAGAAAAATTCAAAATGAAAATGTCAATATAGTTGGATTTAAAGTGCAAGTGGATTTAACCGCCCACTATTTCACAATGTACCGTTGTTACATCTGGTGCCGTGTTTTTTCAGCCAAACAACCTCCAGAGTTACGCTGGTTGAATCTGTCAGCTGTATCAATCCTCCAGTCCTCTCTAGCTCTGCCAAGTGTAGAAAAACTCAGACTGTCAGCTGCACAGCATCAAAGATGGTATGTTATTGGTCTCTCCAGGTCTTGTTGTTGCTTAAAAATTCTGGCAGATTCACAATCAGCTGATGAAACTGACAGACCGGCTGTTAGCTTGAATTGTTTCGAGTGTTATTTTAATTTTCCAACAAACTCGCATTGCTTTGACAGCTTTCTGCAACAGGTTTGGGAAGTATTACCAAAATTATCCAAGTTAAACTTTTAGAATAAATAATGGAAGTAGTTTAGGGATTAATCGCACTGATCTGATCTAAACTTGAACACATTTTCATTCTACGTAACTGGATATATATTGACATTTGTTTAGAATTGGTGCTACAAATGAACTGAAATGAATTATACTGAACTAAAAAGCATGTCCAATTCATTCTATTGCGTTCCTGAGGGTAAATGAGTCTGGAATGGCTTGTTATGCCACTTTAGATTTTGATTCAGTGTGGCAATGTGTCTTTGTTCCTGCTGAACCTGATACTTTATGACTCTGTGGACCCGAGCCAATTGGTCCGGGCCGACAACTCGCAGAAAAATCACTGCAGTGTTTCCTCCACAGAATTTGTTACTGCGGCACACTTTCCTGGAGTTTCCAAATGTCTGCAGTAAGGTAAAAAAAAAAAAATAAGAAAAAAATGTCTGCAGCTTTCAAATTGTCTCTGACTTCTGCTTCTTGGCTGAACTTCAAAGCATTTAAAATGTAAAGTATTAGTTAGGAAAAGAGGCAATAAAATACCCCAACATTTTACAAATGGGCGCTTTCTGAAAATAGTAGCTGCCCTGTGAAGGTTAGCGGTAGTCGTGATGTCTGCAGTGATTTACAGTCGGCTTTGAGGGTCAGTTTTACGAAGAATCTATGCTTTAAAGCCAAGCTAGATGATAAAGCTCCCCTATCTGTTACTCTACATCCTCTCATTTTTAAACAGGAAAAGGAAGTCCGACTTTCAGCCTTTTGTGGCACATGTCTGATCTCTCCATCGCTGACAAAGTAGAGAGGATCAGATTCTTGTGGTTTCTCTTTTTTTTAGCATGCAGTCATGGGAACTTCAGCACGGAAGCTAGAAAAGGTTACAAATTCTGGCGGACACTTTTCTGAAATCTCATTTCATGCCAGTGCTTCTTTGTGATCCATCAAGCTCCTTTCTATTTTGTTATGGTTTCATTATACTGGGGGGGGGGGAAATGCAGCACAATAAACCCTTCAGTTTTCACATCAGGTCCTGCCTCCTTCAGACTGTATAGACAGCTGCTTCTCCCCTCCTGCCCCCTCTAATAGTTCACGCTGCGAGAGCGCATCTTCAGCAGAAAAATCACCTGCTGTTAGGCACATATGTGAAGAAAAACTGTGCAAAAAATGCAAAAGAAAGGAAAAAAAAAACTTTAGATTCTTCTAACGTTCCTGTCTTTTTAAGTAAAACCTAAATACCAAAAGCATGAACTAAAAATACACATTCCTACAGACACTTTGAAATGACCCTCAGAGTATTCGCTCCATCGCTGAACACACCCTCATATCCTGCGTCTCCATCTCGCTCTAATCTACAGCTAATGAGGTAAACTAATGGTCAGAGTGAGTCTGACGCTGCTGATCCCATCTGCTTCTGGTTTCTAGCAGGCCGACAAGTCAAGTGTGCCTTTGTGGATTAGAAACGCTAATGCTGCCGGGGTGAAAGGAATGCTGTGAGAAATATACGTCTGCAGGATGCTGAAGAGAGAGGCAATAAAACATATCTAGATTGTGCCTTTTTTGGAGCCTTTTTTTTTTTATTTAGTTTTAATTCGGTCTTACTTTGCTTTAAAAGTAGCACAAGATTAAATTCCTTTGGGAATTGTAAACAGCACTTGGATTACATGAGTAAAACTTTTTCTGGATTTTCCCAAGTTTTAAAGAAATAATGATGAACACTAAAAACTCTGAGGAAGAAATACAGTGATGTCGGGTCAGATTGGAGTAAATTAATACTTGGGGGATATTGGTAGAAATTCGAAGCCTGTGAAATTTTCTTTAATTGCTGACCCCCGGCCAAAGATGGCTTCAGATATTAGCGTCGGAAATTGTCCCGAGGGTGAATTTACAGCATGTCCACTGTTGACGGAGGTTGTTGCCAAAACAAGGTTTTAATTAGACCCCATTAACTGTCTCTGTCCAGAAAGGGGAGAAACCCACAAGCATTGAATTTCTCATGAGTGTTTTCAAAGTTTTAATAACTACATAAAGATGAGCTGCAGGGATATTTAAAGAGCGCCTCCATCTATTGCAGAAAATTAAGTTTCAGATAACAGCAGAGCAAAACGTTTTTTCCCTACAAACAACACTTCTAGATGTGCAATACTTTTTTTATTTTTGCCTATTTGCGATGCGAGCTACCGGTAAATTAGGACTCCTTCCAGACAACAGCGGCGTCTCTGCTCAAAAATATTCTGAAATGCAGGGTGAGGCATCAGCTGTCGTTTGACTTTAAACAGTGGCAAGCGATTTTACTGTCACCACTTCGGTTCCATTAAAATTAATAAAGAATATCCGGAGTGTGTGCTAGATGAATGTCCCAGTGAAATCTACATTTCAGCTGCATCCCCAGCCCACAGCCTGGAAAGCACTGGCCTAGATAGGAACAGATCTGAAAGAATGTATGAATAATAGAGTATCTCTTGATTTTAATACTGCTTTGAAAGCTTTTGTGCTTTATTACTGAACTACACAAAGAAAACATAAGAGAAAGGTGAAGTTGGGGAAAGTTGTGGAGGATGAGTTACATGCAACAGGCACTGGAACATCCCTCATACGAGGGAAATATCATCATCGAAACTGAGGACATAAATAATAAATCTTATAACAAATACACTGCCACGTGTTCACACCCACTGAACTTTTTTTCTGCTTCCTCTTTACAACAAACTTTACTATAATTCACAGGGAGTGTATGATTTTACGTAAGAAACCAAAACAAAGTAGTACAAAGTACCGGAATGTGATGTGAATTTCTTTCCACTCCACCTGAGTGAGCCAAAACTTTGCTGAGGCATTTTTCATCGCAGGTCTTTCTTTGTCTGTGAATATCAGTTTTCAAATCTATCAGCATACTTTCATTTGTATTAGATCTGGACTTTGACTAGACCATTCTAACATGTTAATAAGCTTTGAACGGAATTGCTCCCCGCCAGCTCTTTCTGTAGGTTTAAGGTTGCTGTCCTGGTGTGACAAAACTGAGACTTTTGAAGTCTTTAGTAGATTTTTTTCTCAGTTTTGGCCTCTGCTTATTTAGATCTATATTCTCCATCAACTCTGATAAGCTTTATGTTGAACATCCTCACAGCATGATGCTGCCATCACCATGTTTCACCTTGGGGACGGTGTGTTCAGAGTAAGGTGCAGTGTTCGCGTTCGCCTAACTCTAAGGCCGGTGTCCTGCCATTGTTTTTCTACTTTAACACATTTGAATTACAGTAATTAATAAAGCCATTAGTAGTTTTGTGTTGGTCCATCATATTAAAATCAGAATAAAATGCATTGAAATTTTTGGTTGCAATGAGATCACATTGTGGTAAATATTATAAAAAAATATTGTGAATAGGAGATGTACTTCAAAGCAATGCGTTTGGGCTGCTTTTTCCTGCATTTTCATGTTAACTGTGTTGGCTTGGGGCTGATTATTCTTTTTCACTCAGAAAAACAAACATTTACACAAAAAATTTAGTTATTTGAGAACATATGGGAAATGCAGCTAATATATGTGTGCACCGCGTCTATCTGCAACAAAACATACACGGAAACAGAAACACCCACATGAGCAAATATGCATCTTGACTGCCATGATTTAATGTTCTCCATCTAAAATACCCAAACAACCTGCATGCTAATGCCATTCCCTTGGCTTACATTAAAATGTGGATGTTTGTCCACAAAGAAACAGCAGGGGAACTTTACATAACCATTATAACTTGTCAGCAGCTTGCAGGTAAAATCTCTATTCATTCCAAAAACAACTTACATGTACTCCCAATAATCTCCTGTGACTGATAAACATAAACGTCTCTGGCAAACCAATTCGTGATGTGAATGCTGCATGAATAAAACATGACTGAGCCTCTGTGGGAGCTAATAGATTCAAGCTGACTTAATAAAGCAGGCATAGTTTTATTTTCTAACAGTGCGGAAGGTTTTATTGCCATGAATTTAAAAGGAGGTGCCAGTGATGATGGAATATTTATATGCATTCGCCGACGAGAGGCACATATAAAACATTTGCATCCTTTTATTTTGCATGCATACAAACAAGTCTTAAGTACACTTGCAGCTGTTTAAAAGTAAAATTGTTTTTTTTTTTTTTTCCTGTGTGTGCAACAGCAGTCTCTTGCGTGGAGAAAAGACATGTTTCTCTAAACATTTTGCATTAAAGTGCCTCTTTTGTCAGAGTGTATGTGTGTGAGGTAGAGATGCTATCTCTAATGGCCACCAACCAATGGCTGGGATAATAGTAGTATTAGTTAGTGTGTGTTAGCCTACAAGTTTGATTTCATCATTAAAAGACAGGTGAAGGTGTGGTGCAGGAGATAATCAGAAAATGATACAGGTAAATTTTGGTCCAATTTAATGGAGCCCTGATCAGTCTGAAGATAATAAATCATACTAAAACCTTTTAGTGAAGCACAAGCTTTCTATTTAACCTTATTTTTGTTTGGGTTTGGATAGTTTCCTTCTGTCCACACAGACCTGCATCTCTGTGTAACGCAAATATTATTTATTCAGGATTCCATTTAGTTAAAGAACCATCACTATGCAATTTTACTGCATAGGTTGATTAAATTTAAGGTCAAATCGTCTTATTTATCCATGAATGGAACCTGAATTTATGTACTGTGGTTCTGATTGTGTTCTAGCTTGGCTAATAGCAGATTTGGGGCCTCTTACCAGACAAAACAATAATTTGGACATTTTATCAGCAGCGCTATTCTACCTGTAGATCCACTTTTGTCCTCTTTGGAAAAGAGTGGCTGTACATGTATCCAAGCAGATGCGCTTCAGTGTCCTAATGGGTGCGGTACTGGATTCCTAAGCCATGGTTGTGGATCTGAGTCTCAACTAATATGTTCTAACAGTTTTCTTTACCTAGTTGTGCCAAATGATTAGTAAAAGTAGATAAAACACTTAACACTGAGTTGGAACCAGCTGGTGGAAATTGCACTATAATCAACATTTCCCAGCTCTACATTGCTTAGTCCCACCTGGTATAGTATAGTTTGTCTCCATTTATCAAAATGAATCTAGAGGCAGACAAGCTACAGATTGTTAGCGCTGCTCAGTGTTTCTTAATTGCTTTAGCACAAATGAGACGTTTGCTGTACTAAAAGAAAAGAGTTTAACCTCCTGACTTCCCTCATCGTTCCACGATTTTGGTTAAGAGTTTCATAGTTGTTTATCTGGACTCTGCTGCTATTCAGAAGTGATACAACTTTGGAATAGTGATCCATGCATTCAATTTTAAGCTCTTTTTAAACACCTCAAGCAAGAGAACGACGTGCGAATCAGCCACATTATCAACAGTGACGTGTACTGAGGGTCAGTATTGCATGGTGCTGGCCTAAGAGTTGATTATGAAGCGTGAATGGAAGGTTATTAGACCTCTGTCAGCAACTGATTGTTCTTATAGTTTATAAGTCTGAACGCCCAACCCCCTCAGTCATTAAAAGAAGCATTGCTGCTGGTCGCCCCATCAATGTCAATGCTTCTTGTACTGTTGTGACCTGCTAGGCCTTGGGCTCGTAAACCATGATTGGGGTTCAATTCCCATCTGGGGTAAAAAATAAAACACACTAAAATATTCCTTTGCCTAAAGGTCAATTGACTTAATGTGCTTCCTGTTTAATACACAAAAGAATGGTTAGTAAAGTCAACCACAGAGCCTTTTCTGGCTTGAAGCAACTGAAGCAGGACATTTCATGTATAAAGGATCCTACAGAGGCAGCGTCTACCTACCATATAATGTTTTAAGGCAACCAAGACAAAGATTGAGCCATAGGAGGAGTCAATGTGAGGCTTTCAATCGTATCCATACCAACTGATAAGCATGGTAATAAAAGCAGCATGCTGAGGGCCTGTTTTATTGCCAATGCATTGCACAAAGTGGGTGAAATAATGAAGGAGAAATAACCCAAAAACATTCAAGTTTTGGGTTATTCTTAAATTCTTTATTGCATTTAAATTCTTCCTCAAATCAACAACTAGCTAAACTTTGGAATGGCTGAAACTTTATACCGAATGAAATTTGGTGGATTATGGTAAAAAAAATAATAAAAATACTGTTCTATATACTAAATACAGTGATTGAGAGCAACATTTTTAAAGGAGCTCCAGCATTTCTTTAAAGAAGAGAACGGATAAAAGATCCAAGTAGTTTTATGGTAGTAGCTTTATGATGGCCACAAAAAGCAAGTGGTTTCTCTGCAACTTGCTAGTGGCCCTCAGAGAATGCCCTGCATGAACTCAAACTTCATCGCCTGTTTTTAAAATTTATTGAAGTTGCATGTATTAATATAGCATGTCAATTTTTATTGCACTTAAATACATAAAATTGGTTGGCAGATTTACACTTTTTCATCTTTTTTAATTATCCCTTGGCATTCACTTGCTTTCCTTGCGTTACTCTATCATTATTATGCAGCTGCCACACTTACTTAAATTACAGGGCTTTGCTTACTTTTTGCTTCGTAAATCTTTATAGGACACAATTTATTTCACCAAAGCAGCGAAATCCTTCATTTAAATGTCAGACTTCACTGTTTTGTTTCTCAATTAGTCTCCTACTATGAGTCCCACGGATAAAGGAAAATCCCACTGTACACAGCGTGTTTGAGCTGCCAAACAACGTCAGAGTCAGTGTTTGAGTGGAGCTCAAATCCTTCTCTAATTACAGCAATTCCATTCCGAAAAATCTCCATCCTGAGTGAAAGCTACATCGCAGGAAAGACCACAGTGTAGAATCTCCTGCAGAGAGAAAGAAAGAGCACATGCGGAAACACATATACACACAGAATGATGGACATCACAGTTCTTTCATCCATCACACTTTTTTTTTTTGCTCTCTGTTCAAAGACAGGCATATTGGCCATTGTAGATATAGGACACACACAAATCTGTGCTGTTCAAAGACAGAAGGATTTGCCTCAGTGGAGCACAAAACAAAGACAGGAGTGAGCGCTCATCCTGAAAGCGAAGCAGCTTTGTTTATGGACGTATACAGAAGCTTTTATCATAACGAATCTTTACCCACATCCAACCAGACTAATGGGATGTACAGGAATATGTGACTTGCATCCTTCACACCTACACACACACACACACACACACACAGCTACAGTGCAGAGAGAAAAGGATTTACCCCAGTACAGGTTTCTTCTTTTGTGGTTTTTCTGTCACAATCGAATGTTTCAGACAATCAAGCAAATTTTAATATCAAAGATAACCTGTATAAATGAAAAGGTTTGTTTTCAAATTGTGATTTTCTTAATTACAGGGGAAAAGACTACCCAAATCAATTCTATGTGAAAAGGTAAATGCCAGACTTCACTGCTAGACCTGCAGCATCACAAAAACACCTTAAACAAACCTCTCCCAACACAAAGTAGGCTAAAATATTTCAAAAACCAAAATGTCAGTTCCTAATCTAAAGAAATTTAAGAATGGATGAAAAAAAAAGTCACTGACAAGCCTGGAAAGCAAAGTTGGACCTTTTTGGTTGCAGAGTGACCCTTTACATCCACAGCAAAACTAGACCAGCATTTCAGAAAACAGAAGATCAACTAAGACAGGGTGATGGTGTGATGGGAGTGAGGGCCGTTTGCTGCTTTGGGAGCTGGAAACTTTCTGTGTGCTCATGATGCTGCAACCAATGATACCCTATTGGAAACAATCTTGGTTTAGGAAAACTTTGTTGTTCTGATGACACAGCCTTTGCAGCAAAAATGTTGTTTTGAATAGTTTCCCCCCCTCCCCCCATTTTGTGTTTACTTTTACTCTTTGTGTGTTAATAAAATGTGTTTGAGAATGTGGAACATTCAAGTGTGGCAAAAAAGTACAAACTAAGCAAAATAAATTAAGGGTGCAAATACTTTTCAGAAGAAAGTACTTCAGCAAATCCCACTGATGTCCCATTGGACAGATTCCCACTTGAGAAAATCAAACAAATCCCTCCGTCTTCCTTTCTTTTGTCTTTTCCAGGTTATGTTTGTTCAGCCTCAACTTATTTACAACACAGACACTTTGAGCTTCAGCTTATGCAAGAAGATGTAATCAGCTGCTTTCTCACACCACATGATTAGAGGAGGCCGAGTTTACCTTGGTTTAACTGAGAGCTCGGATGCTTCGACAATCCTTTTAATTTGTAGGAGATTCATCGTAACAAGAACTAAGCGCCAAAACCTAAATCCTGTTTTAATTACAAGCAGATCTTTGCTTTCTCATTACTTGCGACCGTCACGATTGTTGCTGGCTAACAACAAATCACCCTGAGTGGGTCACAGTGTTAAGCCCCACCCTGTTTGGTGAAGCTTAATGCGTCAAGACAATTCCAAGAGCATCAAATCCACCCTCTGTCACACAGACATCGTGTTGAAATCCTCCCATCCTCCAGTGAGGCAACCCAATCCCACTGCCGCTCCCACAAGGTTAACGCACACAGCTTAACTATCGACAGCTGATGCAGCACCTCAAGAAATCGATAATGTTTAAAATCCATGAAACATCAACTTCTGAACTAAATCCATCGTTCATCAGTGTGTGTTTATTCGGACTTTTGTAAAGTGAATGGAGAGAAGAAACACGGAAAAAAAAAAAAACTAACGCACTGCAGTTCTTAACCAATAAATAGCTAACATTTCATTCACTTCCTGCCATCCTTTCTCATTTATCACAAGGCTCTGTTAAATCCATCGACAAGGTTTTCCAACATCCACCACATGGATCTCACTGTGGTTACCAGATCCGCCCGCAGGGCCAAGAAATAACTAGTTTGGTTGGGATCTGAATCTGGGATTTGTGCCATCTGACGATCACACACACTTCCAAATCCACAGTAGGGGCTGATGCCGACAATGAGTCAATTTATGACAGGGAGGTTGTTCTTGGTTGCGAAAGTTATACGCCAAAATATATTTCAAAGATGTTGGCAGAAGACCAAGAGGAAATGAATTTAAAAGCAATAAAATGATTCCCCATTGGAAACTTGCAGCTACAATCTTGGTTTAGGAAATCTTTGTTGTTCTGATGACACACAAAAAAATCTGCAACTAAAGGATAAATGTCTTTTCTGTGTGTTTTTTAATAATACTGATTGGGATGTGTCAGAAACAGACTGTTTACCAAGAAACTAGCAAACAAAAGGCAGGTAGGAAATGTGGCTGTCTCCCATGGGACACCAAGTCATCCAGCAGGATGTGAAATGTTGGGTGACTTGCATTCACGTTAAGTAATGTACTATAATCTACTGATTGTTTATATGGCAAGGAAAAGTGATTGTATGACTTTGAAACAGAAAATATACCAGCAAAAGGCAGCTTACAGCTTTTAATAAGCTACATCTGGGGTTTTTATATTCTATATTTCATAGGGTCAATCAACACAAACAGGGATCAGAACAGAATTGAATGTAATTATGGTGTAATACCAAGTTTTTGTAAAATTAAAGTACATGCAACATTTGAGAATTGTTACGACTCTTTAATTCATAAAAAATACTTGACTATAAAAATGTTTAGATATCCCATTCTATGATGCATAGCAGGGATACACAGCATCAGGATTTTTTTTATTGAGATAAACTTGCTATAGAAATATCAAACACATTGAACCAACATTGTCCTGACACTTTTCTTTATCAATGCAGAATGTCTCTAATACTCCATAAGCCACAGCACCTCAGCAGTTAAAGATATACATTAAGGGCAGTAAGAGTCCATCAAACTGGCTAAATGTGTTGTCAATATGCAGAGTATGAACGCCTAGCAACTTAAATATAATATTTTCTCCAACATTTCATCCACATGAACTGCAATTTTCACACTCATAATTTACAACGGTGATTATGATTTAATAGACTGTGCAGCTCCCTATAGAGGCATGAAATGGTTTGTTTACAGGTATAAAGTGAATGAAGGAAAGGACAAAACGACAACTTATGGGCATAAAATCAGGCTGTTAACTGGCAAACTGACCCAAAGCTAAAGCCACTCAGTTTGTTTATTTCATTAACTTAGCTTAGCCAAGCTGGTGCATAAATGAGCAATAAAATCATTACCAAGCCTGCAATAGTAATCAGTGAAGTCACAGAATCCAAGCTTAACCTTCAACTAGTGCATCAAATGCTGGGTTTATTCAGCTTAACCCCTTTCCTGATTCATTTTTAATATCAGCTTTGCTTCTCCCCTATATCAGTTTTATTTCAGTTTTCCAACAGCAATGAGAACAATCGTACAAAATACAAAATAAACCAAAAAGCATGTATAAAAAGGGTAAGAGATTTTCTCTCGTTGCATCTCAAAGCACTTAAAGTCATCAAGTGATTACAATTCACAAGTCTAGTGAGACCTCATGTTGAGAGAAGAAGGTGTGGTGGTGAGGACCTCGGACACATTTCCATACTGAAACCAGACAAAATAATTTAATAATGCAAAACAGAAAGAAAATCAAGAAGAAGTGATTTCTCTACTACTAAATCAATGTGTGGGTATCAACAGGAGATTAAAAACTCAAAGGATCAAAGAATAGTGAAAGTAACAAATAGTGTCTGAATATAAGACAGTCAGATCATACAAACTCAGAGCACATGTTTCCTCTTACCGGAGTGTGTAAACTGCAGCCTTGGTTGAGCTGCTCGCCACGCTCCCGTCAGAGCGCCTCCAAGGTGGGCCAGCAGGACCGCTGTCAGCAGCCAACACATCTTCCTCCTCATCATGCACACTGATCGGTAACCTGGCAGATGCAGACAACTCACTCAGCTCCAGAGTCTCCTTCCTGAACCAAGTCCTGCACTCTAACACCACTAACACGCCTCACAAAATAAAACAAAGTTTGAATCCGTGAGGAGTTTAAGCCTCTAAGACACTAAATCCAAAACAGTTTTTTAACAGTCCAAGTGTGTCCGCCTCTCCTCCATCCAGATCCATAAAATAATTCCCTCCTTCTTCTACGAGCGTCACCCAAACCCCGTCTGTGTGTTTGTGAGTTTACATGCGCGTGTGGGCTTCGGAGATGAAGAGGAGAATGTATTCCAAGAAAAGGCTGAGGCGTCTCTCCGCTGCCTCCTCGCAGCTTGACAGCTCTCTGCTGTTCATGTGTTGCCCCAGCTCCCCTCCGCATGTGCTTTTTCTCTTTCTCTCTGTGGAAGGCGGAGAATGAAGAGATCCCAGATCTTCGTGACCACCCAGCATACACACACACACACACGCACGCATATGCACGCACCCACGCAAACACACACGAATGTGGACAAGCTTGGCTATTCAGTGTTCTGGGAAAACCTAGTTGAAGTGGAAATGAGACAGACAAATCAGTTTTCATCATTATTCACGTCCTCCCTACTGCTTTTTCCCCCCAACCTCTCGCTTGTAATATTGTTTTTTCCTCAGTGTGTTATTTATGATAAGGTGTATAAATCTAATAGCTTGGAATAAGACACTAAGATTGATTTAGAGAAGCAAAACAAGTCAAATTCAGTTAACTCTAAGTTTGTTTTATGGATACGGCTCCATCAGACACAACAGAGTTGTGTGCAGCATGCTTTGCTTTCATGGGAAATGGAAGATAATTGCGGCCTCAACATCACTGTTGGTTTGCAAGTTTTTAAGTAAAACTAAAACAAAACTCAGGAGTTGCTTTATAATTACAGCAGAAAACCTGCAGTGCAAAATCTCCGGATCTTTTCGAAAACAACCCTCCTTTCTTTCAGCTCCACACTATGTTTCTCATTATTTCCTTCCACTCCTAGCCCACATGCATTCATTAAAACTTCTCTCTGTTTCTCTTGTTTTCTTTTGATACCAGCTCGCTGGGGTACGTGTGCGCGGGCTGAATTTTTCACCAGCTGAAGTTCAATTACAGGCTAGTGGGGACAATTTATTCGCTCCCCGGAATAAATAATGAATTTGGGTTGCGTGCAAATGAAGTCGATGCTCCCTCTGAGGATTTTGGGGGATTTGTGAATGATTTATTTTGCAGGGTTGATTTTTATTGGGTAATTAGAACAGTCCCCCCTCCGCAACCCCAATGAAACTATTTAAATATCTGATTAATACAGTTACTGTCATCTAATCTTAAGTTTTCATACCTTAGTTGGTATTTCAGTTTGCTTTAAATAAGTGTGACTAAATCTGCTTGTTAATGAAACAATCAAACTGGTGTAGAGAGGAATTTGTTGCCACATTGTCGTACAGACTAACTAACGTTCCCCCTGGGAAGACGCTTGCTGCTTTAAAAGTGACCTCTAGGATGTTTCTGCAGCTGCTTGCTTTGGTAATTAAGATTAAATGATTGTGTTTGCAGTAATGAGGAAAAACCTCAATTACAGTTCAGTTATAGTCAATCATCTGCTTGAGATGTTGGCGTAGTTTTGTGTAATTTACAGAGTTGCTGTTATCTGTACGCCAGCTAATGATTCTAGGATTGCTCCAAAATTCCCAGTCCCCAGATTAAAAAAAATTAAAACACATAAATTAATTATGAAGCAATGTGTTCAGTTGCCAAGGCTTTTTATAAAACTTTGAACTGTTACTGATATGAGACTATCTGATTTCTCTTTAAAAAAAAAAAAAAAAACTAATACAAGACGATATAAAACTGTGCTAAAAATACTTTTTTTTTTGCCATAAGAAGTCATCCATTATTTATAATAAGGGCATAGATGACCTCACACAGTCTGTGTGTCATTTCCAACAAAGCAGTTCTGGTACTAAACCAGGGCTGGTGCCTCAACCAGTTATTAACTGGCTTTATAAGAGAGCTGGATTGGTTTACCACAACCAGAGAGCAACTCAGAGCCACGTCACTGTGTCACCAAAAAAGTCTCAGGCAGTAAATGTTTCATCCTCCCTCTGCCTTGAGGGTCCATGAAAACAGTTTAACTACACAAAACCTCTTAAGTATCTCAGTATCGCCACAATAGATGCCGGTTAACCCTATTGCCACCATTCTGCTTTATTAACGCAGCTTTAAATAGCACAAAATGTGGGTAAATGCTTTAAAATTATTTGTCATATAATCCCGGTTCTGACCTGCACCGGCAGCAGTGGAAACGGGAGTAAAGCACAATATTGCTAGTGAGATTTATTAATAACACCTAGTGACAATAAAAGACTGGCAGAGTTCAAGAACTGAGTTGTTTATGATATTTATGGATTCACGGGAAAATACCTGCTGTAAGCTCAATGCAATAAACTGAAAAATGGAAACTCCATGTGTGAATAAACAGTTAATTTAAATTTCTTTTCATGCCTCAAAGTTTTTACATCCAGCCTGTTCCTTAACACAGACTGAAAACAAACTGAAAAACACCTGCGCTGTAATTCTTTCAGCCCGTTATCTGCTATCCCAGTAAAAACCAGCCCCTTGTTCTATAATTTGTTTTGTACTGAGAGTATGTACCATCACAAAAACTGGACCCTCGTTTATTGAGAAACAACTGCTTGATAGAGACGTAGACTCTGCTGAAGCTTTGAATTTTACCCAATCGCTTACATTTGGCTGTGAGGTATGTAATGCACCAGTTTGACGCTTTGAAGATTACCGGAAAGGGCCTGCACTATAAACAACCGCCCTGTGCTGCAGAGAGAGAAGTGCCTAGCCGAACAAGGCGGCTGTTAACATTAATCACACACAACTTCTTCTGCTCGCTAGTTGACACTCTACCAGGAAAATCCAGCTCAATGGGGAAAAGCCCAGCCCTAACACTGAAGGGAGACTAGAGCAGAATTGCAAAGGAAGGCAATGAGCAGGTTAGTTATCTGCTGAAAGGTACACTCTCTCACAGCCTGAGTGAAGCGCAGACATGTTTTGGAAAATCAAACCGCTTCAAAAACTAACATGTTAAAACACTTTTACTAATACAAATAAGATAAGATTTATTTGTCATTGTCATCCACAGATTACAACGAGATTGAGATCGTGCTTAATTCGAGTTGAGGTGCAA